>CAUYPK010034429.1:0-48085 GCA_963574355.1 Loris lydekkerianus
GGAAGGAGGGAAGAGAGGCAGTGGAGAGAAAGACTAGTGGGGGGGAGGAGTGAGAGCGAGAGCGAAAGTGAGAGAGGGAGAGGGAGAGAGAGAGAGAGAAATGGAAGAATGGGGAGGAGAGAGAAAGAAAATAAGGGGTAAACTGCCAAACAGGGCTGAGGGATGGAAAAGGAAGTAGAAGAAATTGAGAGAGGGAGAGCTGAGTTTGAGTGGGGAGAATTACCTGCTGCTCAGACCATGGCAGCTCCCGGTAGCGTCTTCGGTTTGCCAGAAGAGCTGAGGAGTCCAGTTGCAGAAGCTTTAATGGGAGCAGGGGAAGCAGACAGTCTGGCCAGGTGGTGGGGACAGGCTGCTGGCAGTGATGGGTGTAGCAGTATAACAATAGGTGAGAGGGTCTGGAATCAGCCCTCAGAGAAGGGGAATGGTAGGGGCAGAAAGGGACCAAAGCTAGGATGGGGTGGAATGACATTTGCCAGGGAAGCACCTAAGAGCCCTCACGCTGAAAGCTGCTGTGGCTAAGTGCTGCTGCTAGTTAGGCAAAAGATTTTTAGCTTCTCTAAGCCTTGGTCTTTTAATCTGAAAGCAGGGTGGTTGTCCTTCAAGATTTCTCAGGCCCTTCCAGCTTTGACATCCTAGGATAGTCTGGGTCATGCTGTCCTGTGTCTGGAACTGGGGAGAGCTGCCAATATCTCCCCAGGCACAGAGCTAACCTGCACTCTCAGGGCCACTGTGGGGGTAGCATGCAAGGCAGCACCAGCCATATGAAACTGTTCTGGAATAGGGTGAAGGGCTCATTCAGGAGATCTCACACATACCTGACCAGGGATACACACAGCTGGACTGGAACCTGCTGTAGCCGTATTTTTAACACCATCTTTAACCTGCATTGGGAAAGATTGATTTGAGTTTGTTTTGTGTGTGTGTGTGTGTGTGTGTATTTGTATGTGCAAAAGGGAGTAGGGAGGTATGGAAAGCCTTCCCTGACCACAGGGAAGATGCCCTCCTCCCAACTAGGGTCCATATCCCTGATTGTCTCATCCTCCCTGCTACTCTCATACCTGAAAGGTCTGAAGCAGAGCTGCAGTCTGGCAGGCTGAAAGGCGTGACAGTTCAGGGGCCAGACAGGAACAAGCCCCAAACAGAACTCGCCTAGGGATGGCCTGGAGTGTCTGGGGGCTGAGGCCTGGCAGCAGAAGGTGCAAAGAGCAGAGTTCCTCCAGGGATAGCTGAAGGGCAAGAGAGACAATAGGCTTGAAGCAGAAGGGCAGGGTGGTAGAAAGGAGGACCATCACAGAGCAGTGAGGTGACAGGTACAGGGGGATTGACAGGGAGGTGTGAGAGGGGTGGAGGCTGCCAGGGGGATGTTGAGAAGTTGCTGCTACTTACATCCTGTCTAGGAAGGAGCCGTCCAAGCAGCAGGGCAGCCTATGTTGGGATGGGACAGGGAACAACACCTCTCAGGTCCCAGTAGACAGGCCCTAAGGTATGACCTCCAAAACTTCCAGCTCCCTCTCAACCATCCTAAGTAATCATCTCCAGGGACTCAAGTGCCTTTGTTTTCTTCATTTTTAAAAATTTTTTAAAATCTGTTTTGTTTTATTTATTTATTTATTTTTGAGACAGAATCTATTTTGTCACCCTCGGTGGAGTGCCATGGCATCATAGCTCACAGCAACCTCAAACTCTTGGGCACAAGTGATTCTCTTCCCTCAGCCTCCCAAGTAGCTGGGACTACAGGCACCTGCCACAATGCCCAACTATTTTTTAGAGACAGAGTCTCGCTCTTGCTCAGGCTGGTCTCTAACTCCCAAACTCAGGCGATCCACCTGCCTAGGCCTCGCAGAGTGCTAGGATTACAGGCATGAGCCACCTCACCTGGCCCTTCAAGTTCCTTCTTGATCTAAGGAAGGGAGATGAGAAATGCTCCTCCTTGGGACAGAGTTCACCTCTAGTGCTCACCCAGGGAAAGGAGGGGCTGATTGTATCCCAGAATGTGATTGTCTTGACTGGGGCCCCAGGGGGTGGAGGGTGGACACTAGGGAGTGAGTGAGATGGGCCCACCTGAGCAGGTGTGACACTGGTTCCCTGCAGGGCAGGAAGCATGGCTCTAAGCTGGGGCTCTGACAGCTCCTGCAGGAAACGGAGGCCCAGTTGAGGGAAGAGAGGGGCCCAGACCCGTAGCTCCCGGGGACTCAGCACAGCTCCTCCAGATGAGCGCAACACCCCCAGAAGTTCATATGCCACCTGTAACCAGAGAAGATTTGGGACTGGAGAGAAAAGGCAGATAAATCTTGAACTTCTCTAATCTCACATCTGGATTTCCCAGACTCTGGGCTAGGGCTTAGATATGGGGGAGGAGGGCGGGACTGGATTAGCCTGGGTTCAATAGGGCAAAGGGTATGTTTGGGGTGCGGTAGACAAGATATAGGGTAGGAAGAGGTGGTAACAGATGAGAATGGCCATGAAGTAAGGGATGGAGTTGGCAAGAGGAGACTGGGGAGCTAGCACCACCATGCTCAATCTTGGTTGATACAGGTGTACAAGCTATACACACAGACTGAGGGGAAATCTGGAGTCTTGTAGGTCTGTGCCAAAGGGCTCACCCGTCCTTCTGGGCTGAGGATCCCATTGGCTGCACATTCCAGCAGCCCTCGTTCTATCGGCCCCATTGGATCCCTCAAGGGTACCAGGCTCTGCAGCTCCTCAGGGCTCAGGAAACAGGCGAGGGACCCAAGCCTGAGGAGGGCATGTGGTCACTGAGGCTAGTACTAAGGCAGGGATTAGGTGAATACATTGAGTAGACACTCTGACCACTATACTAGGAAGCATGGGTACCAGAGAGAGGTATTCTCCTGGAGCCCACACAGCTGGGGCCACTCCCCACTCTCTTGCCCCTTCCTTCCTAGGACACCAACCCATCATGGCAGTTCTACCTATCTCTCTACCTCTTCCACTCTGGCCTTGGTCACTGATCTCATAACTACTCACCTGCGTATCTGCTCCTCACCATCCTGGACGCTCTGGTTCACCAGGCTTCGCAGCACATGTCGGGCATGCCCTGGCCCCAGGCCTGCTGCTGGCCAGCTATCTTCCAGGGCCTGGATCTGAAGTGGAGAGGGTCAGCTTGTGCTGGGGTCACTGTGGCACACTTGTGGGAGAGGCCCACGAGGAGATATGCCACTGACTCCCATCCCACCATACAGAAGATGGGTCTGTCAAGTAAAGAGGATGATTCTCACACCTGGTGAGGGCTGAGCTGCAGAAAGCTCTCTAGAGGGAGGTGGGGCAGTAGAGGCAACACAGCCCACAGCAGCTCCTGGGGCCAGGCAGGTACTTCCCCAAACAGTTCAGGGGCCAGTAGTCGTTTTGCCAGAGCCTCCTTCTGTTCAGCCCTCATTCCTGGGCTATAGTCCCGGATAGCAGCCAGCCTGGGGAGAAAAAAGGGTCTCAATCCTTTGCCTTGTTCCAAACTATTGTCTGCTGGCCCTTTCCAGCCCTGCTGTTCATGGACAGGAAGGAGACACTCCCTTTTTTATAGAGAAGAGCTCTGGAAGCGGCTGTTCCAGGCAGATGGGGTTGGTCTGGCCCTGACTGGAGCAGGAGGAGTGCTGCAGGAGCCTTACACACTGTCATTGGCCAACAGAGACGGTGGGAAGCGCATCAGGTCAGAGACCGCCAAGAAGGGGATGAGTGGAGACAGGTCAATGAAGAGCTGTGAGGTAAGGTGTGGGTACCGCTGGAGCAGCAGGGCCGTCAGGCGACCCAGGGCCTGCTCCTCAGATGGTGGTACCTGTGGAAGCACAGGAATGGATTCTGGCTCTAGAGATGCTTAGTATCCTTGCCATCTCCTCTCTGGAGTTCCTCCTCTGAACACTAGATGGCAGGCGCTCTAGATCCCTAGATTCCAACCCTCACAGTTGCTCCTCCTCCCTCTATGCCCACCTGCAGCCGGCCCCAGGAACGGTGCATGAGTGTCAGGAAGCCCTGCGCAGCCTCCCTCTCTGCTGAGAGCACCAGCTGCTGGAGGTTTTCTGGGGGCATGTGCAAGTACGCCTGGGAATAGGAGGTCACGATGGGTATGGCCTCACTGAGCAGGGACCTCAGGCCATGGTTGTCCGTCAGCCCACCCATGTACCCTCCACCTATTACCTGCACTAGAATCTGCAGGGCCCAAACACTCTTCTCCCTCTGGAGCAGATCCCACAACACAGGCTGGTGGGGGAGAAAGACAAGATGCCAAGACAGCTGTTCCCTCTGTCCATCCTGCTGCTTCCCCAGGCACTCCCCCTCTGCTTGCTGAATGCTTGTCTTTCATCTGAAACTAGTATGTATGTCCCTTCAAATATTAAGCTTCTTTAGGTCCTGGACCATGTCTCTAACTTCTCCTGTTTCCCTTTACATGCTAGGTCCATAGATGGCTCAATAAATACAGTAGAACCTCGATAGATGACCACCTTTCTTCTTTGACCACCTCCTTAAATTGACCTAATTTTTATAGGCTGGACATGCACCACATGTACGGATCAGTACAGTAGGCCTAGTTCCTTACGGTCACCCCTCCATATGTTGACCAGTTTGTTATAGTCCCTTGGGTGGTCAACTTATGGAGGTTCCACTGTACTTGTAGACCTGAACCAAATACTATGGGTCTATCTAAATCCATTTTACTGGGTGGTGCCTGTGGCTCAAAGGGGTAGGGCGCTGGTCCCATATGCCAGAGGTGGCTGGTTCAAACCCAGCCCTGGCCAAAAACTTGCAAAAAAAGAAAAAAAAAAATTTAAAATTAAATCCATTTTACTGGGCCCAGGGCTTGAAAAAGGAAGAGGAAGGCCCTAACATGGACTAAGAAATCTTTTTCTGTCCTTCCTTCCTTCCTCCCTTCCTCCCTCCCTCCTTCCCTCCCTTCCTTTCTTCCTTCCTTTTGCCCAGACTAGAGTGCACTGGCATCATTATAGCTCACTGTAACTTCAAACCCCTGGGCTCAAGTGATCCTCCTGCCTCAGCCTCCCTAGTAGCTAGGACTATAGGTGTGTGCTACCACGCATGGCTAAGTTTCGCCATTTGTAGTAGAGACAGGCTCTCCTGCTTACTCAGGCTGGCCTTGAATTCTCAATCCTCCCACCTCAGCATTTCAGAGTGCTAGGATTACAGGTGTGAGCCACCACACCCAGCTGGAGTAAAGAATCTTTAAATACCCGACAGAATGCAGCAAAGTGCCTTTCGCATAACAGGCATTCAATTAAGAGATTATGGTATTGGCTCAGCGCCTGTAGTTCAGTGGTTAGGGCGCTAGCCACATACACTAAGGCTGGCGGGTTCAAACATGGCCCAGGCCTACTAAACAACAATAACAACTGCAACAAAAAAATAGCCGGGTGTTGTGGTGGGCACCTGTAGTCCCAGCTACTTGGGAGGTTGAGGCAAGAGAGTCACTTAAGCCCAAAAGTTGGAGGTTGCTGTGAGCTGTGATGCCACAGCACTCTACTGAGGGTGATATAGTGAGACTGTCTCAAAAAAAAAAAAAAAAAAAGAAGAGATTATAGTATTGAACATATTCTAGTAGTGAGGATCTAGCCTCTTCACTCTATAGAGAAGAAACTGAAGTCCAGAAAAATTAAATTAAATTGCTTGCTAAGATCACACTAATTTG
Source organism: Loris lydekkerianus (assembly GCA_963574355.1). Taxonomy (NCBI): domain Eukaryota; kingdom Metazoa; phylum Chordata; class Mammalia; order Primates; family Lorisidae; genus Loris; species Loris lydekkerianus. The sequence goes on from CAUYPK010034429.1 coordinate 5,651, forward strand.
TGGAATAGTATGGAATAGTTGAATCTAGAACCAAAGTCTTCTGGTTCATAGTCCCCTGAATCTTTCTCTTTCCTGCCTTATTTTCTATATTCTGCCAGCCTTTAATTCTCACTCTCAAGGGAGAGAATTTGAGCCCACTAACTTGAATCCTTTCCTTTCTGGAGCAGAAAGGGGAGAGTCAAAGAGTCCAAAAGAATAAAGAAATAACATTTAATATATGTTTTTGCTAGGCCCACTGCATGCATTATCTCATGTAATCCTTACAAACAGACTAAAAGTATGATATCATTATTATCTCTAGTTTATATATGAGAAAAGAAATATATATGAGAAAATAAAAATATTTCTCAGAGAGGTTAAATAACTTGTTCAAGGTTGGTCACAGAAATAAGATAGGAACCCAAGCCTGTGATCTGTGTGTTTAAACCACTACACTATCCTACCACCTCTCAGTATTAGAGGAATTGCCCTGGAGGTCCTTCCCTCTGTTCCAGGAGCTCTCACCCAGGCAGGTCACTCACACTGAAGCAGGCCAGTAGCTCCATCTTGCTTATAGCAGAACTGGGGCTGACAGGGGGTTCAAAGCCTGGTGGGGTTGGCTGCTCCTCTTGCTCCAGGTACTCTCCGATTGTCCGTAGCACACTGCGCCGGCCCTCTGGGTGAAAGGCATCCCAGAAGGAGCAGTTGTCTGGGAGACTGGAGAGTAGCAGGGCCTGACCCAGCATCCCCTGGGCCTCAGCCCCTCCAGCCCCTGGTCCTAGAAGGAAGGTCAGCAGGCGCAGGAAATAGTGTAGGCGTGTGGGGTGGGCAAGAGCTGGCACAGAGGACTGACAACGTGGCAATTGGGATAACATACCAAGCAGGAAAGGGCCAGGAGTCAGACAGAGTGGGGATGGTCCCAGTGGGGGCAGAGAGGGCAGAAGAGGTCCCAGCAGCCCTTCAAGGAAGCAAGTGTCATTGCCCCCCCGACTTATCCTGCACTGGCCTGCTAGCCAAGGCCAAAAGGGCACCAGAGCCTCATACATGGTGTCATTGGCACAAACCATCACCAGAAAGCTTCCCCCATCTGGGCAGCGTTCCCCACAGGGTCCAGTGTGGCAGGGCGGGGAGGCAGTGGCGTCCAGGGTGGGGCCCTGGCACACATGCTGAATCCAAGCCTGGTTTCTGGGGGGCACAGCCTGAAGACTCGTCTCCCCACATAGCTGGTCAGCCCATAAGGTCTCATTCTCCAAGAAGCAGCCCCAGAAGATCTCTGGGGTGAGGGGAACAGGGGGAAGGCCTCCAGGACAGTTAGTGGGTGGTGGGAGCAGGCCAGCACAGAGCTGCTTGACCAGACGGCGGTTGGAGCCAGACAGGGCTGAAAAGGAGAGGTTGCTACAGATTGCATCCAGAAACTGATCAGGAAACTGGTCGTGGCAGGCCCGCAGCCAGCCTTGGGCACCTGGTGCCCATGAGACTGCATACCACATAGCTGTCTGGCAGATGGCAGCAGTGCTAGGAGGGGGCTGCGGGGTGGCCGGCTTGGCATGCTGGCAGAGCAGGTGGATGGAGAAGTTGGAAATGCTGTAGGGTGGTGCTGGCCCTGTGTGGTTCTCGCAGAGGGCCTCCACAGAGATGGCTCGCCGCTGGCGAGGGCTGATGTGGGCTGAGGGCTGAGAAGCTCTAGGCAGAGGCACACCCATGCTGAGGCAGTGGAGGAGGGCAGGGGGTGGGGGTGGCGATCCAGAGAGAAAGCCCAGTGCCTGGACATCCCAGGAAAGGTTGTGTCGGACGCCCCTGGGTACAGAGGGAGGAGCAGGCAGGATCTGGTTAGTTCACATTTCCTCCAGTTATATTCTTCCAGAATCCAGTTAAAGACATGGATCCTGCAAGGAACATGGCAAGCATAGGCTTTTCCAAAAGTGAGGTCCCTGGGAGTATAGGCAATACTGATTAAAATGCTGAGGGGAAAGCTATCCTGGCACAGCACAGCATCACCTAGGACCTAGGAGCAGCCCCAGTTGGAGTTCTTTCTGTCTACCTGGTTCCCTTCTGCCTGCTGAATGCATATGCTTTTAGGTAAACACAACCCTTGGTTGGCCTTATATCAGGAAATCTATACAACAATTGAATATGTCTAAATGTACTCTGGTATGGTTATACTGAAATAGAGAGGAGGTAGAAGAATCCAGTCTTGCCTTTATTTTCCATATCCCATCTCTCTTTTATTTTATTTTTTTCTATTTTTATTTTCTATTTTCCTATTTTTATTTTTCTATTTTTATTTTCTATTTTTAGTAGAGATGGGGTCTTGATCTTGCTCAGGCTGGTCTTATTCTCCTGAGCTCAAGCAATCCACCTGCCTCAGCCTCCCAGAATGCTAGGATTACAGGCATAAGCCACCATGCCCGGCCACCATATGCCATCCTTATTGGCTAGCATTTATTAAACACTATCTGCCAGGCACTGTTCTAAGTAGTTTACACATAAACCATCAACTCATTTAATCGCTTGCAACAATTCTGCAGTAACTAACATTATCTTCCTTATCTTATAGATAGGGAAACTGAGGCATAGAAAGAGTATGTAACTGACCCAAGTTCACCTGGCCAGGAAGAGGTGGAGCCAGGACACCAACCCACACAGCCATACTCAAAAGCCATTAAATCACATTCCTCCCATCAGTTTTCTCTTCAACTCTGGAGGCTGAGCTCTCTACTTCCAGATTTTCCCAATTGCTCAGAACTGGTCTCCTGTTACTTACCATAAGAGCAGCTGTTGGAGGTTACCTAGGAGGGAAAGAGTAGGAAGAGAACCACCCCAGTCTCATCCCTCTTGCCCTGCCACATCCCAGCCCCAGCCCTGGTAGCACTCACCTCCCTGGCACTGCCCATTGGCATCAGTCTCTGGCTGCCCCAGAATGGAAAAGACCTCATCCTGTAGGGAGTGAGTAACACGGAGCAGCCCATCCTGAAAGGCAGCATAGAGGGGGGCCCCCACTGTGCGTAGCAGACCACCCCAAAGAGCCTCTTCAGAGCCTGGCTCTCCTGTTGGAGTAAGTAAGCCCAACAGACCCTGCAACAAGTGAGGGGCTGGCTCCCTCTCATTGAGTTCGGTTGCATTTGTAGGGTCCACACTGGGCTGCACCTGCACCAAGGCCTGCCACCGTGTGCCCTCTAACAACAGCAGCAGAGAAGGCAGCCAGTCAGCAGCCAGGACACAGTCAGAGGGCCCATCACGGGTGCACGGGGGCCGGGTAGGGGCAGGGGGCCCCCCAGGAACTAAGGCTCCCAGAAGCACCTCTACAAGCCCACCCAGCACACCTGCCTGGTGCACCAGGAAGTCCCTGGGAGTCTGCTCCTGTCCCAGCAGTGCCAGCACATCCCCCAGCAGCCCTAACATTGGTTCCCAGTCTGGGCTGCCTCTCAGTGTCACTAGAAAATCATGAAGCCGGAGGGCAGGGGGCTGGAGAGGTGGGGGTTCTCCCACTGGTCCTTCCCCCATTCTCCCAAGCTCAAAGGAAGAAGAAAAATTGGCCAGAATTGCAGAGAACTGTGAGCGCCTGAGGGAGCCCTGGGGAGCCTGGTCCAGAGTGGAGAGCAATGACTTCAGGAGGGCGAGACCAGGGTCCAAGGACTGAGGACCAGTAGGGGCCAGGGTCACTATAAAGAGAGAAATCAGAGGTCACTAAAGGGGTGGAACCCAGAGCCCAAACTCAGCCTCAGCACTCCTCTGAGCACAATTCCCTGCCTGGATCTCAAGACAGGAGAGGGGATGCAAGCTGATCTCCTTTTACCGGCACATAGTTAAGTCTTGGTCTGCTTTCTTTACTCTCGTGTTCTCCCTTAGCACCACTCTTTGCTCCTCTTTCTTGTCCATTTATCCTTTATCTAACTGGTTAACTTCCACATTCTTAAGTCTTTTTCTAGCAAGCCCCTCCTTCATCCATAGCCCTGCTCGCTCTTCCTCTCACCTGCACAAGACAGCAGCAGCAACAGCAGCGGCAGCAGGGGCCAGAGGCTCAGAGCCATGTTTCCAGGTGAACACTGGTAGGAGAGGTGAGTTACGGTTATTCTCACCTTGTGAGGGATAGCAGGTGAGGGCAGGCACTGCAGGCAGCCTGAGGCTCCACTGAGACTATAATGTGGTCTTTCAGGAAACAATATCTGTAACCTGACAGCAGGTTTGCCACCTGAGCCACTGAACACCTGATCCTTTGGCTCTGTATATGCATGTGCTTCTATGAGAGGGACCAATGATAGGGTATCCCAGGGGGCCCATGGAGGAACCCAAAGAGATAGCTTGAGTTAGGAGCCAGTGATGCAGAGAAGAGTAAGTAGACAAGGAGATGGAAAACTAGGTGCAGGGGTGGCGAACACGCGGCTAGAGCCGCATGCGGCTCCCGGCCAAAATGAATTTCGGCTCTTTGCCTCTTATCATTATTTTGTATACTGTGGCTCTTTGCTAAATTTGGATTTTGTTATGCTGCTTCTGAGGAGGGACCTCTGAGGAGCGATCTCTGAGCGCGTAGTCGAACTTGTTCGCCACCCCTGGACTAGAGCTATAATCTGGTGGTCTGCAGAAAAATATAAGAAAACAAAGAGGACTTGGCACCTTGGCTCAGTGGTTAGGGAACTGGCCACATACACTGGGGCTGGTGGGTTCGAACATGACCTGGGCCTGCCAAATAACAACGACAACTATAACAACAACAACAAAAAAACAAACAAACAAAAAAAAAAACAGCCGGGCATTGTGGCAGTCACCTGTAGCCCTAGCTACTTGGGAGGCTGAGGCAAGAGAATCATTTAAGCCCAAGAGTTTGATTGCTGTAAGCTGTGACACCATGGCACTCTACTGAGGGTGATAAAATAATCTGTCTCAAAAAGAAAAAAAAGAAAACAGAAAGGTTAAAAGGAGATAAGAAGCAAGTAGGATTTGAGGAAATTGAGGAAGAAAGGGGACTTAGGATAAAGAACCTAGAGAGCTAGGTATAAACAGAGAAGAAAAATGAAGACAGAGGTTTGATCCAAGGATGGAGAATTCAGAAAGAGAGCTGCTTTTGATGCACCTCCCAGAAACACAAAAAGTTAAGAGCTCAGCAGTACCCCGGGATCATAGAGACCAAACCTTGCAAACTTGTGAATAAGTTTGAGTTGCTCATGAGACCATTCAAATGTATAAATTTTCCTTTTGGCTCTCTCTCTTGGCCTACGTGAAAGCCCTGTAGGAAATTCTGGGCTGAGAAAAGATAAACCAAATTAAATCCCTATGCCAAGGGTGTACTTCCTCTATACACAGAACTGTTCATAAATCAGAGAGATTTAATTCAAAATAACCTGGTCTGATCAGGGTTAGAAGTCTTATCCAGTCTGGGCACTGTGGCTCATGCCTGTAATCGTAGCACTTTGGGAGACTGAGATGGGTGGATTTCTTGAACTCAAGAGTTCAAGAGCTCGACCTTATCTCTAAAAATAGCTGGGTGTTGTGTTGGGTGCCTGTAGTCCTAGCTACTTGGGAGACTGGGGCAAGAGGATCCCCTAAGCCCAAGAGTTTGAGGTTGCTGTGAGCTATGACTCCATACCACTCTAGCCAGGCGACAAAGTAAGACTCTGTCTCAAAAAGAAAAAAAAGTCTTATGAATTCCAGCACTGGGCACCATGGCTCATGCCTGTAATCATAGCACTCTGGGAGACCAAGACAAGAGCAGGATCCCTTGAGCTCAGGAGTTCAAGACTAGCCTGAGCAAGAATAAGACCTTCTCTGAACTAAAAATAGAAAGATTAGCCAAACGTTGGGCCCTATTGTCCCCGCTACTCAGGAGGCTGAGGCAGGAGGATCTCTTGAACTCAAGAGTTTGAGGTTTCTGTGAACTAGGCTAACACCACAACACTCTAGCCGAGGGCAACAGAGTCAAACTCTGACTAAAAAAAAAAGAAGAAAAGAAATTTTATCCATTCCCTTTATGTGGCACCAGCTCTAAACAATAATTCAACATCAAAGCTCCACCTGAACATTTATTCTGCCTTTTTTAACTTAGAATCCTTTCCTGTTTTCTCCTCCAAACCCACACATTGAATTCCATTATTAATGTGCTTCTTCCCTAGAAGGTTCACTTAGGATTAAAGAATTTTAGAAATAGATAAGACCTAAGGAATCCTCTGACAAAACATCTCTCTCTCTCTCTCTTTTTTTTTTTTTTTTCAGTTTTTGGCCTGGCCGGCTTTGAACCTACCACCTCCCGCATATGGGGCCGGTGCCCTACTCCTTTGAGCCACAGGTGCTGCCCTCTCCCACTCTCTTTTTTTAAACAGAGTCACCCTACGTTGCCCTCTATACAGTGCTGGGATGGCACCGCTCACAGCAACCTCCTTGGGCTTAAGTGATTCTATTGCCTAGCCTCCCATGTAGCTGGGACTATAGGTTCTTGCCATAGTGCCTGGCTATTTTTTGGTTGTAGTTGTCATTGTTGTTGGGCAGACCTGGGCTGGATTTGAACTCACCAGCACTGGTGCATGTGGCTGGCGCCTTAGCCACTTGAGCTACAAGAGCCAAGCCTGATGTAGACTTTTTTGTGAGGATTAAATTAAATAATGTATTTAAAGTACTTAGTGCAAGGCCTGGCATTTATTCAACAAAGATGAAGCACATATCATGTGCCAGGCACTGGTACAGAATAAACATTCACTAAATGTTACTGCTGCTATTATTTGACTAGCTCAGATGGATTATTTCATTTGAAACTAAAAGAGTTCTAATTAATACAGAAATTATTATCCAGAATAGCGACTTGAGTGAAAGATCTTTAGGATAAATATGGAACTAGGTGAGTCTTGATCAAGAGGGGAACAATAAGGATTCCCCAACCCAGGACAGGAAAATTCTTGGCAGTCCACATTATACTGTAGTAAGCATTTGGTTAAGTAATCTTCTCACTGCTTAGACTATGTGCTGAGGGTGTAGTCTGTTGGTTCCTTCTTATAGTTTGGTAAGGTTCAATAAGACTGAGATAAGTTCCAACCTACAGATGATCAAATGGAGAGCAAAACAGCACCAGCAAACTGAAAGTATGGGGGTCCGAAACAAGATATTAATCATGGGTCCTGCTAAAGTGAAATGGATAAGACTGGTGATAATTGGAATATTCTTTGATCTGGCAATTAGAATGGATATACCTGGGAGGAGCCAAAGGAATTGAAAACTCTGAGACATCTTCACTCTCCAAAACCTTCCACAGGATAGTCGCTGCCTGACAAGAACAAATACATTCCTTTGTATTTTTCTCCCTCTTTGGCTTGCCTTTTTTTACTGAAATGCAGAATGTCCCCCAATTTGCCACATATAGGGGAGACGGGAAATCATAGCTAAATGTAGTTTTGTTTTTGTTTTTGTTTTTTCCTTTTTTTGAGAGAGAGTCTCACTATGTTGCCCTAGGTAGTGTACCGTGGTGTCACAGCTCATAGCGACCTCGAACTCTTGGGCTTAAGTGATTCTCTTGCCTCAGCCTCCCAGGTAGTTGGGACTATAGGCGCCCACCACAGTGCCTGACTGTTTCTTGGTTGTAGTTGTCATTGTTGTTTGGCAGGCCAGGACTGGGTTTGAACCTGCCAGGTCCAGTGTATGTGGCTGGTGCCCTAGCTGCTGAGATACAGGCGCCAAGCTGTTTTTGTTTTTTTGAGCTAGAGTCTGACATTGTCACTCTTGATAGACTGCTATGGTGTCATAGCTCACGGCAAGCTCAAATTCTTGGGCACAAGTGATCCTCTTGCCTTATCATCCCAAATAGCTGAGACTACAGGCACCTACCACAACACTTAGCTATTTTTTAGAGATGGGGGTCTCACTCTTGCTCAGGCTGGTCTTGAACTCCTGAGCTTATACAATCCACCGGCCTCAGCCTCCTAAACTGCTAGGATTACAGGCATGAGCCACCATGCTCGGCCTAACGTACCTTTATTTACAAAATATTCATTATAAAATTTTAGAAAGAGATGACCAACAGGTAGAGAATATTTTGTAACTATTTTGTAAAATTTTGTAATGAATATTTGTAAATAAAGGCACACTTAGCTACAACTCCCCATGTGATGACTTTTGGGGACACCCTATATTTATTGCTTACTAGATAACCACATATTCCTCGTGTTTCCCTGATCCCTTGTTTTTTTTTTTTTAAGGTGGGCTCAGGTGATTAGTCCTGTCCAATGGATTATTACTGATCTAAGAATTTAAGAACTAGCAAATAACCCTCCAACAATCTCTTCCCTTCTGAGGCAACCTAGAAATTGCATGTTTGAGATGGCAATGTCACAAAACCAAGGTAGCCCAAAGCTCCAAATTATAACACAGCAATTAGAGTCAATCTTTATCATCTGTGAGTTCTGTATTTGTGAATGTTCCTAGTCCACTAAATTTATTTGTAAATCTAAAATCAATACTTGCAGCGTGTTTTAGGTCATATACAGTCATGTGTAGAGTGAGGAAAAATTTGAGTCACCTGACACATTCCCAGCTGAGGTCAAACAAGGCAATGTTCTGCCTCCTTATTGCACTTCTCATACTATAACTAAATGTATTATTATTTTTTTTATGGTGGTCTATTTGGGGCCATGGTTTTTGCATCCTTTTGTTTTTTATTGGTGATTTTACTATTCAAGTTGCCCCTCAAGCTTAGTGCTAGAGTATTGTGTCACGTTCCTAAGTGCAAGAAGGTTGTGATGTGCCTTACAGGGAAAATACAGATAAGCTTCATTCAGGCAGGGTTATAGATCTGTTGGCCCTGAGTTTAGGTTTAATGAATCAAAAATATATATTAAATAAGGTATCTGTAAATAGAAACACAAAAACAAGTACAGGAAGTCCTCAGGTTATGAACCAGACAGGTTCTATAGGTTTGTTCTTCAGATAAATTTATATGTAAGTTGGAACAGGTACATTTGCTATTATCTGTAATAGCCTATGTGTAATAGCCTCTGTTCATAAATGTGAGTCATACATTAGTCAGATGTTTGTGACTTGGGGACTTAGTGTAATAGCCTCTGTTCACAAGTACAAGTTCTACGTAAGTAGAATGCTTGTAACTCAGAGATTGCCTGATAAATTGATGAAAATGTGATCAGAGGCCCACAGGAACCTAAATCTGTATTTTCTCTAGGATGGTGGTTCTCAACCTTCCTAAAGCCGCAACCTTTTAATACAGTTCCTCTGGGTCGGGACCCACAGGTTGAGAATTGCTGCTCTAGGAGCATCAGTTGCATAATCACTAATTCAGTTGTTTGCAGTAACTTTATAGAACATAACTACTACAAATAAAAATTTGGGCTGGGTGCAGGGCTCATGCGTGTAATCCTAACACTCTGGGAGGCTGAAGTGGGGGGATCCCTTGAGCTCAGAAATTCAAAACCAAGGTTGGCACCGTAGCACAGTGATTATGGTGCCGGCCACATGTTGGTGGGTTTGAACCTGGCCTAGGCCACTTAAACAACAATGACAACTGCAACATAAAAAATTGCTGGGCGTTGTGACGGGTACCTGTAGTCCTAGCTACTTGGGAAGCTGAGGCAAGAGACTCACTTAAGCCCAAGAGTCTGAAGTTGTTGTGAACTGTGACACCACGGCACTCTACCAAGGGTGATACAGACTCTGTCTAAAAAAAAAAAAAAAAAAAAAAGAAAAAGAAATTCAAAACAAGCCTGAGCAAGAGCAACCCCATCTCTACTAAAAATAGAAAAAGAAGCTGGGAACTATGGCAGGTGCCTGTAGTCCCAGCTACTTGGAAGGCTTGAGGTGGAAGGATGGCTTGAACCCAGGTGTTAAAATTACTGGGAGCTAGGCTGATACCATAGCACTCTAGCCTGGACAATAGAGTGAGACTCTACAAAACAAAAACAAAAATTTGTTGTAGCTGCATTGAATAATAACCTAACAAGTATTGGAATCTTCACGGGTGAATGATAAACCTTTCTTATACCAAACCACTGAGATTTAGCAGTTAATTTGTTTTTGCAGCATAGCCTTTAACTTCCTGATTATGACACTTTTATATTATGTTTGCATTTTAATACCAGGCCTCTGAATTTTAGGTGTTTGTTCCATACTTACTAGTCTGATGACCAGAAGTTTCTGTAATTTATTTACTTGTAAAATGGACAATTTTGTCTATTCCCTTATGTTATTAAGTGTTTGTACACCCAATTTTGTCTATTCCCTTGTGTTATTAAGTGCCTATGCAGATCTACTAAATGGTCTCACTTCTGTGATTAGATTATCTCAAAATGAATTCTTTTTTTTTTTAAAAAAAGAATCTTAATTAATATAAAAATTGGTTCAAGAAATGGCATCTAGAGGGGAAAGCTTAGTAAAAAAATTGGGAACTGGTTAAGTAGGGAGAGGATTGGGCCGCGCCTGTGACTCAAAGGGATACAGCGCTGGCCCCATATGCCTGAGGTGTGGCGGGTTCAAACCCAGCCCCGACCAAAAACTGCAAAAAAAAAAAAAAAGGTAGGAAGAGGATCACTAAGGACTCCCTCAATCCAGACAAGTTGTTTGGCAGTCTTCATTGAAATTAGAAGAGGAGGAAATGGTAGTATGTTTGTTTTAGACATACAGATAAAGTGCCTGAGAAATGACAAATGGGGATATATAATAGGTAGTTGAATATTTCCTCTGGAGTTTCTAAGAGAGGTTTGGATTGAAAGTTATTAGCATACAGGTAGTAGTTGAAATAATAAAAATAGATGAAACTAGTTAAGAGTAAGAAGCAAAAATGGCTGAGGACCAAGTAAAGGTTGAGAAACCGATGACTAGCCACAGAAGTGGAGGGAAAAGCAATCGGAAGTAAAACCTCCAGAGAGTCTTATCTTATAGGCAAGGAAGAGAAAAATGCAATGAAGGTACAATGGTCAAAATGATCTATGGTGGTTTTGAACTTTGTCCATTTAGCCAAACTGGAATTAATTTCCCAGAATTTCTTTATTTGTATGGTTCCTTGTTACAATTGGCCAGTAAGAGAAACTTGTATGAGATTTGAGAAGAAGTGAAGGAGTGAAGACCTCTGGGTAGAAATGGTAAGGAATAGGCACATATTGGAGGAATAGGTTATATTTCCTCATTGTAAAGACAGGCCAAGCAACATTGGCAAGTTTAAGACCATCCTTAGCAAGAGCTAGGCCCCATCTCCACAAAAAATAGAAAAATTAGCTGGGCATGATGGTACATGTCTGTAGTCCTAGCTACTTATGAGGCTGAGACAAGAGAATCTCTTGAGCCTAGGACTTTGAGGTTGCAATTAGCTGCACTTACACTCTGGCCTGGCCTAGGCAACAAACAAGACTCTGTCTCAAAAAAAAAAGACAAAAAACAGGAGATGAGTCAGTCAAAGTATCCTTATTTGGTTCTACAAAGGCTTTTATGAGGGAATATGCTAGTCAGAGGACTTCACCTAGTCTTCAATATGGACACGTAAATGTTGTCTTCCATTAGACTAGACTATAAGCTTTAGAGCAGAGACCATGCCTTATGTTTAACACAGTTATTGGCACATAGTATTAAACAAAAACTTCGTTAAATAAATAAATTCATTTTATCCTTTCGTTTCTGGCATACATTATAGAGGATGAGAACTCTCGTGCTGACGAGTTTGTTGCTTCCACCCAGGTATAGACTTAAAATGTTCACCTCAGACAAGGGACAATTCTTCTTTACCAAAGAATTCCAATTAATAAATACAGGGGGGATGAAATGTAACACCACAGTAATAAACACTGCAAACAAGATCTAATGAAAGTTAAAATCAGTAGGCAAAAATATGAGGAAAAACAAGATATTTCCATAACCTCAAAGTACCTCCTTCCAAATATTTATTAATTATAAAAGGGGACTCAGGGCTCTTAGGTCAGTGGTTAGGGCACTGGCCACATAAACTGGGGCTGGTGGCTTTGAACCTGGCCCGGGCCAGCTAAACATAATAACAACTACAATAAAAAAATAGCTGGGCGTTGTGGTGGGTGCCTGTAGTCCCAGCTATTTGGGAGGCTGAGGCAAGAGAATCACTTAAGCTCAAGAGTTTGAGATTGCTGTGAGCTGTGATGCTACAGTACTCTACAGAGGGTGACATAGTGAGACTCTGTCTCAAAAAAAAAAAAAAATTATAAAAGGGAAAATTGTTACCTTTAGAGTGGAAGAATGACAGACATCACCCACAAAGGATAAAGGTTAATATCACCAGAAATAAGCCATATCACTATTATATACAGTGTATTATGTGCTTAGAAGGGAACTTCACCTCTGTGGTAATTCTTCTAAAAATTCATAATCTAAAAAAAGTATAACCTCAGTATAATCATAAGAAAATATCAGATGAACCCAAATTGAGGGGCATTCTAGACTATACTTGACCAAAACTCTTCAAACACATCAAAGTCATGAAAGACAGGAAAGATGAAGCTGCCTGTCACAACCAGAGGAGACTAAGGAGACATGACAATGAAGTACAATGTCATATCCTGGATTGGATCCTAGAACAGAAAACGGACATTTATAGAAAAATTGGTGAAATTCTCCAAAATCTGGAGTTTTATTAACAGTATTTTACCATGTCAACTTTTTAGTTTTGTTTATTTCATGAAATAAACATTATATAAAATGTTACATTAGAGAAATCTGGATAACGGGCATTTGGAAATTATTTTTGCAACTCTATCGTAAGTTAAAGTTATTTTATTTCCAAATTCATCCAGGTTGTTATGAGGAAAAAAGAAAAAAAGAACCAAGAAAGTTATCTTATTTATTTATTTTTGGAGACAGAGTCTCACTCTGTTGGTCTAGCTAGAGTGCAGTGGCACCATTGTGGCTCATAGCAACCACGAACAACTGGGCTCAAGTAATCCTCCTGCCTCAGCCTTCCAAGTAGCTGGGAGTACAGGTGCTCATCACCTCCAGGTTAATTTTTCTTTTTTTGTAGAGACAGGGTCTCACTATTGCTCAGACTTGTCTTAAAATCCTGAGCTCAAGGGCTCCTCCCACCTCAGCCTCCCAAAGTGCTAGGATTACAGGCATAAGCCACTGCATCAAAACCTTAAGTTATTTTGCGATAAAAAGCTAAAAATGTTCAGCACTTTGGAGGCTGAGGTGAATGGATTGCCTGAGCTCATGAATTCAAGACCAACCTGAGCAAGAGCAAGACCCCATCTCTAAGAATAGCCAGGCATTGTGGCAGGTTCCTGTAGTCCCAGCTACTTGGGAGGCTGAGGCAAGAGGATAGTATGACCCCCAAGAGTTTGAGATTGCTGTGAACTATGATGCTATGGCACTCTATTGAGGGTAACAAAGTGAGACTCTGTCTCAAAAAAAAAAAAAAAATTTAATGTTAATCTTATTCTAAGTCACCTGAATAGGAAAAATGCAAATGTAAACATTGTGAAGATATTTGCTTATCTCTCAGCTGTATACCTCACAAAAGCAGTAAGAAACAGGCCCAGTGCAGTGGCATGTGTCTGTAATCCTAGCACTCTGGGAAGCCGAGGATTGCTTGAGCCTCAAGAGTTTGAAACCACCCTGAGCAAGAGCAAGACCTCCGTCTCTAATAAAAATAGAAAAACTAGCTGGACATGGTAGCACATGCCTATAGTCCCAGCTACTTAAGAGGCTGAGGTAAGAGGATTGGTCAAGCCCAAGAGTTTGAGGTTGCTGTGAGCTATGACATCATGGCACTTTACCCAGGGAGACAGAGAGAGACTCTGTCTTTAAAAAAAAATGTAGGCTCGGTGCCCATAGCACAGTGGTTACGTCGCCAGCTACATACACCAAGGGTGACTGGTTCGAACCCAGCCAGAGCCAGCTAAACAATAGTGACAACTGAAACAAAAAATAGCCGGGTGTTGTGAAGTTTGAGGTTGCTGCGAGCTGTAAGGCCACAGCACTCTACTGAGGGTGACATAGTGAGACTCTGTCTCCAAAAAAAAAATAGTAAGAAACAGAAAGTTTTGGGTGGCGCCTGTGGCCACTAATCTACTTTCTTTCTCCAAGGATTTCCCTATCCTGGACATGCAATTCATTTTCATTTTCCCTATCTTGGCCTTTTGGCCAGTCATATGCTTAGGTAATGACTGAGATGGAGGACTTATAGTTGCCTCTTTTTCATCCATTCGTCCCTTCCCCATTTGGGCAGCAGGCCCTACTTAAGGTTGAGTGTGACCCTACCTCCAGTTCCAGAAGAAAGCTGTGAATAGTGATTCTATCACATCCACCTTACCTCTATGGTTAGGAGTGAGTATGTGACCATATGACCTAACTTCTTGGTTCAATCAGAGTGGGGCTCAGGATGTGTGTGTGTGGTTTCACTTACATACAGTTAATACCCAAATCTGAAGTATATAGTTTGTTGAATTTTTACATCTATATATATATTTGTGTACCCACCAGGCAGATCAACGTTGTAATGTTGTATAAAACATTCCAACACTCCAGGGTCTTCATGTCTCTTCCTAGTCAGTATCTTCACTCCAAGAATAACCACCATTCTGACCCAAAGCTCAGAAGATTTGTTCAACGACTGAGAAAGGAGGCACTGTCTCTTACCCCTGAATGTGAATAAATAGGTACATAGGCCTAAGAGCTTCAGAAAATTATCTGACTACCTGAGTGAAGCCAGCCCGAGGATAACAAGGACACAACAGAAGAGAGCAGAGAGAAAAAGATTATAGAGAAAATACAACCACAGCTCTGAGAGTGAATTTTTATATTAAATCAATCCTGAAGCTGTACTACCTTTGAACCTTCCCATAAGCTACTTTATTTCTTAAATAGTTTAAAATGAATATTTCTAGATTCAGAAGTTTAAACCTGGGTTAGAATCTTAGTTCTGGGGCTTGGTGCCTGTAGCTCAGTGGTTAGGGTGCCGGCCACATACACCAGGGCTAGTGGGTTCGAACCCAGCCCAGGCCTGCTAAACAATGACAACTACAACGGAAAAAAAAAAAAAAAAATAGCCGGGCATTGTGGCAGGCGCCTGTAGTCCCAGCTACTTGGGAGGTTGAGGCAAGAGAATCGCTTAAGCCCAAGAGTTTGAGGTTGCTGTGAGCTGTGACACCATGGCACTCTACTGAGGGCAACATAGTGAGACTCTGTCTCAAAAAAAAAAAGGGGGGGGGGAGTGGCGCTTGTAGTTCAAAGGAGTAGGGCGCTGGCCCCATATGCTGGAGGTGGTTGGTTCAAACCCAGCCCCGGCCAAAAACGGCAAAAAAAAAAAAAAAACATCTTAGTTCTGTCTTTTGCTTGGTATGTGCCTTTGGGCAAGTTACCGAACTCACTTAACTTCTTTAAGCCTCGGTTTTCTGATCTTTAATAATGAACAGAAGTATATCTTCCACACAAGATTATTTTATGAAATAAACACACATACTCTCTATATAGCATACATTAGTACTACATATATCAATATCTTCATACATGTTAAACACTCAATAAGTGATAGTTTTTTTGTTGTTTTTTTTTTTTGCGGTTTCTGGCTGGGGCTGGGTTTGAACCCACCACCTCCGTCATATGGGGCTGGCGCCCTACTCCTTTGAGCCACAGGCACCACCCAGTGATAGAATTTTTAATAGTAAACATTTCTAAAACTTGAGTCATCCTATAATGGAAGGGGATCCCTTCTAGATAATAAATCCCCAATAACTAGAAACAATGAGCATCAGCTAGATAATCTTTCTTTCAGTGGAACTCTTTTTTCTTTTTCTTTTTTTCTTTTTCTTTTTTTTTTTTTGAGACAGAGTCTTACTTTGTAAGAGTAGAGTTTAATGGTGTCACAGCTCACAGCAACCTCAAACTCTCCAGCTCAAGTGATTCTTTTGCCTCCGTCTCCTAAGTGGGCTGATAGGCTCCTGCCACAATGCCCAGATATTTTTAAAGGCAGTGTCTTTCTCTTAATCAGGCTGGTCTCAAACTCCTGAGCTCAAGTGATCCACCCACCTTGGCCTCTCAGAGTGTTCAGTGGCATTCTAAAAGGAGCTCCTGCTATGTTAGATAGCAGAGATAGATTAATTCTGAGGTCCCTTCTAACACTAAAAATCTGTGGAACCCTTATTGATAATGAACACAGCCCTGAAAAATGGAAAAGAAATGGAATAAAGGGACTCTTTTGACTCTGAACAGTTAAAAATGATGTTCAATTAAATTTAATGGTGCACAAGAGAAGCAACCTTAGTAGAATGGGCAATGGAAACAATACTTCTCAATTAGCTACACTAACAGCTTTCAGGATCTCCTTACTCCCACAGAGGACTTTGCCTACTCATCAGGGAGGGAGAGTGTGAAATTAGGACTCTATCAGGAAGTAGAAGCTACAGAAAGGATGGAAGCTGTAATGATAAAGTCAAGAAAAGAGTCAGACGCAGGAGCTGTGGAAAGAGTAGAAAGCCCAGGGCACAGACAGGTTCCACTGGCCTTATGTCTTTCAGCATACCCTCCCTCAGAGAAAGACCACAGAACAACTACCAGCAGTATTTATTAGACACTTATATTTTGAATTCTTTATTTCCAGCTACACTCTTCATTATCTTTTGCTGGAGTCAAAAAGACTGAAGCCATCCATCATCAACTTTCCTTATCTTCAAAGTTCATCAGTGCCTGCACTATGAAGGAAACGGACTGTGAGGCTGGATAGTTGAAAATATTCAGAACATATAAATGTCTGGTGAGGACCCGCTTTTCTGGGTTCTAGGTTCCCACGCAAATCTTTACTACGTGAAGCCAGGTAAGTCTCTGTGTACTCTTTGCCATAGACAAGATAACTGGGATTAAAGAAGCTGTGTCCTTCCTTGGTACAGTCTCCTCCCTTTCACCCTGTTCCCAGAGAACAAGTGGGAAAGCAGGACTGACAGTCATTAGAAGGAGAAAGATGAACCTTAGGCAACATTTTGAAGTAAGAAAAGTCTGTCTTTGACATCCTGCATTAAATTCCAGGTTCTAATGTTATAAATTCCTTCTTGCCTGCCTGGGCCCACTGTACACACACATAGTCTTACTCCCTAATTCCATTATTCTCTCACTGAGTTGATTTCAACCAGATATAAGGAAGATTAACCCATAGTCTTTCAACCAGATATAAGGTAACACTAATCCATATTAAACTGTAAAAAAAAAAAAAAAATGCCCCTAATTCTTATTTGTTTTATTTTGTTACTTTTAAAGGAAAATTTTATTAATACAAAGTAATCTCCAAGTGGTGAAATTTAGGGGAAATAATCTCAAGCAAACAGTTCTGAGCTTACATCAAACCCAACTATTTAAATCACATACTTCTCTCCACTGAGGCTAACACAGGAGGGATGACAGGAAGAGAATTTGTAATTCATAAACTTCTTTGGGGTTTGGGGTAGTGGGTGCTTGTGGGCTTTCTGCTCACTTCTTGATCCTCACAGCTGTACAACTTGAGCCTGAGGCCCAAATCTGAAATGTGGCCTTCAAAGAGAAGGAACATGTATGGAAGGGTTTGGCTGCCCAAACAAAGCAATTGCCCACATTGTTCTAATTCCCAACTGGAATTGGACACTCCCCTCTTGGGAAACAAGCTCCCAGATCTCAGAGAATTTGGGTGTCCCCTGCTGGAGAAGCAGTTTCTAGTTTTTCTCTAAGTTCCAGGGAATTGGAACACTGATCCAGAATGTGAGGTATCAAAGAATTTGCCTTTATCTGTGAGGCAAAAATTGAGAACCTGAGATGATGGAGTAATGGACACCTTCTTCCTTCTCCCCAGCTAGCTATGATATAACGTGTGTGTGTGTGTGTGTGTGTGTGTGTGTGTGTGTATACAAGATGTCCATAAAGTTCGTGTGCAATTTACTATGTTAAACTATTTTAATTTGCACACTAACTGTATGTCCACCCTGTTTATCTCCATGTACTTAACTCTGAGCTCCCACGGCTGCCTTAACTTCATACCTGCAAACTCCTGCAATTTCTTACGCTCTTCTAGGTTATACTGAAGCTTTTCTAGCAACTCAAAATATCGGAAGAGTGAATCTCTGGGCCAAACAACTCGGTCATCTTGATCCATTTCCATTAACCCAGGCAGATTCTGGTGCACAAGAGTTTCCCAGTCCAATTTCTCTGTAGGGAGGAATGCTTCATTAAAACATGTGGAGATTATGTAAAGTTTGGTAAGAGATGAAAAATCCTATGGTATGGGTGGGAACATGGGGATGGAAGAGGAAACAGGAAGCAGGGAGGCAAAAGAGTACATCACCGGGTGGCATCTGTGGCTCAGTGGGTGGGACACTGGCCCCATACACCAAGAATGGCAGTTTTGAACCTGGCCTGGGCCAAACTGCAACAAAAAAATGCCGGGGAGTTGTGGTGGGTGCCTGTAGTCCCAGCTACTCGGGAGGCTGAGGCAAGAGAATCGCCTAAGCCCAGGAGTTGGAGGTTGCTGTGAACTGTGATGCCACAGTATTCTACCCAGGGTGACAAAGTGAAACTGTCTCAAAAAAAAAAAAAGTACATCACTAAGAGATTCTATTTTACAATGAACAGAGACAATCACAGCCACATTATCCAAGGTGAAGAAGAAGTAGAGAAGTACAGGGGAAAATTAAGAAGCACAAAAAGAGTAAGACCAGAAAATCAGACTGATAGACAAAATTGGAAAGTAGATAAAATAGGAAAGCTCCTTTTAAGATTGGGATGTCTCATAAAGAGGAAGAAGAAAAAAGAAACACTTGTACTCACCAATCAGTTCAGTATATCTGGATTCAGAAGAGGAGGAATAGGAGGAAGACATGGAGGAGGAAGAGGAAGAAAGCGGGTATTCTTTTCCTTTTGACAATGTCTCTTCTGTTTTTGATACTCCTATTATATCCTCTTTGGTATCAATGGATTTGAAACCATCTACATCCTTCTTGCCATCGCTGGTTTTAAACTCTTCTTCATAAGCTTCTGATAAGTATGAAGGTACCCTTTGTCGATTTGGTCCTCTGTAAGTGAAAAGAAAAAAAAACTTTTTTTTTTAGAGATGAGATCTCACTATGTTGTCCAGACTGGACTCAAGGGATCCTCCCACCTCAGCCTCCTAAATGGCTGGGGATTACAGACATGTACTACCACCTCCAGCTGAAAGGAGAAATGTTATGGTTTCAAAATATTAACAAGATATGAGTAGTTCTTTCATTAGTCTCTTCCCAGCCCTGGCCAAACTCTAAACGTTGGACATAGGTAATGAAGACCAAATTACTCCCAAACTCCAATCTTGGATACTTCCAACCTTGATCATCCTCAGTGTGTTATCCTTAACTCTTCTTTTCCCTCCCACATCAAGTTCATCAAGAAACCCTGGTGATAGGCTCGGCACCTATGGCTCAAGTGGCTAAGGTGCCAGCCACATACACCAGAGCTGGTGGGTTCTAATCCAGCCCAGGCCCGCCAAACAACAATGACGGCTGCAACCAAGAAATAGCAGGGCGTTGTGGCGGGCCCCTATAGTCCCAGCTACTTGGGAGGCAGAGGCAGGAGAATCGCTTGAGCCCAGGAGTTGGAGGTTGCTGTGAGCTGTGATGCCACGGCACTCTGCCCAGGTGACAGCTTGAGGCTCTGTCTCAAAAAAAAAAAAAAAAAAAAGAAAGAAAGAAAGAAAGAAACCCTGGTGACAAAATGAAGGCTTTTATCAAAAAGACAGGCAACAACAAATGCTGGTGAGGATGTGGAGAAAGGGGAACACTTGTATACTATTGGTAGGAATGTAAATTAGTGTAACCACTATAGAAAGTGAAGTGTACACAGGGCCAGCCTGGTGACTCACACCTGTAATCTCAGCACTCTGGGAGGCAGAGGTGGGTGGATTGCTTGAGCTCAGGAGTTGGAGACCAGCCTGAGCAAGAGAGAGCCTGTCTCTAATAAAAATAGAAAAACTAGCTGAAAAAAAAAAAAAATAGAAAAACTACATGGCAGATGCCTGTAGTCCCAGCTACTCTGGAAGCTGAGGCATGAGGATCATTTGAGCCCAAGAGTTTGAGGTTGATATGAGTTATGATGAGCCAGCCATTTTTGGGATGAGCAACAAAGTGAGACTCTGGGGCAGTGCCTGTGGCTCAAAGGAGTAGGGCGCTGACCCCATATGCTGGAGGTGGTGGGTTCAAACCCAGCCCTGGCCAAAAACTGCAAAAAAAAAAAAAAAAAAAAAGTGAGACTCTGTCTCAAAAAATAAAAAATAGAAAAATTAGCTGGATGTGGTGGCCTAAGCCTGTAGACCCAGCTACTTAGGAGGCCAAGACAAGAGGATCACTTAAGCCCAGAAGTCTGAGGTTGCTGTGAGGTATGACACCACAGCACTTTAGCCTGAGGCAACAGAGTAAGACCTGATTCAAAAAAAGAGAGAAAAGAGTATAGAAGTTCCTTAAAGACTAAAATAGAACTATCATATGATCCAGCAATCAAGTCCCACTGCTGGGTACATATACAAAGGATAGGAATTCTGAATATCAAAAGGATAGCTTCACTTCCACCTTTATTACAGCACTGTTCACAATAGCAAAGTTTGGGAATAAACCTAAGGGTCCATCAATGGACGAATGCATAAAGAAATGGTGCTACATATAACAATGGAATATCATACAGCCATAGAAAGAATGAAATCCTCCAATTTGCAACAACATAGAGGAACCAGAGAACATTATATTAAGTGAAATAAGCCAAGCACAGAAAGACAAATTTCATGTGTTTTCACTCATACTTGAGAACAAATTTTTGTTTTTTTTGGAGACAGAGTCTCAAGCTGTTGCCCTGGGTAGAGTGCTGTGGCATCATGGCACACAGCAACCTCTAACTCCTGGGCTCAAGTAATCCTCTTGCCTCAGTTTTTCTATTTTTAGTAGAGATGAGGTCTTGCATTTGCTCAGGCTGGTCTTGAACTCATGAAATCAAGCTATCCACCTGCCTTGACTTGCCAGAGTGAAGGATTATAGGCATGAGCCACCATGCCTGGCCTAGGAGAACTAAATATTAAAAAAAAAAAATGGCTGGCTCAGTGCCTTGTAGCTCAGGCCAGCCCAGGCCTGCTAAACAACAATGACCACTACAACAAAAAAGTACCCAGGTGTTGTGGTGGGCACGTATAGTCCCTGCTACTTGGAAGGCTGAGGCAAGAGAATTGCTTAAGCCCAAGAGTTTGAGATTGTTGTGAGCTGTGACGCCACAGCACTCTACCGAGTGCAACTGAGACTCTGTCTCAAAAAAAAAAAAAAAATTGCTCTCATGGAGACAGAGAGTAGAATGATGGTTACCAGAGGCTGGGAAGGGTAGTGGGGAAGAGGGGATAAAGTGGCAGTGGGAATTGGGTGCAAAAATATAGTTAGATATAAAATGAATGATGTTTGATAGTATACAAAGTAACTATAATCAACAATACATTTGGGTATACATTAAAGTAACTAAAAGAGTGGAATTGGAATGTTGCTAACACAAAGAAATGTTAAATGTCTGAAGTGATGAATACCCCAATTATCCTCAATTGATTAATTCACATTGTAGGCCGATATCAAAATACCACATGTACCCTAGAAAGACACACAACTATTAAGCATCCATAATTAAAAACTTTTAAAAAAGAGATCCTGTTGACTCTACCTTCAAAATATATATCTTTTCTCACTAATTCACTGGTAGCAACTTGGTGATCTCATCTTTTGCCTGGACAGTAGCATTGTCTCCCAACTGACCTCTTTGTTCTTTCTCTTGTTCTTCTATAGTCTATCATCAAAATGGCAACCAGAGTAATCCTTCTTAAATGTAAGTTACTTTTTTTTTTTTTTTTTGAGACAGATCTAACTTTGTCACTCTCAGTAGAGTACTGTGGCATCACAGCTCACAGCAACCTCAAACTCTTGGGCTTAAGCGATTCTCTTGTCTCAGCCTTCCAAGTAGCTGTGACTACAGGCACCCGCCACAATACTTGGTTATTTTTATTTTTTGGTTGTAGTTGTCATTGTTTGCCAGGCCCGGGCTGGATTCGAACCTGCCAGCTCCGGTGTATGTGGCTGGTGCCCTAGCCGCTTGAGCTACGGGTGCCGAGCCAATAATTATTTCTTAATGGATGAGTGAGTTTCTTTTTATTTTTATTTATTTATTTATTTTTTTTTTGGAGACAGAGCCTCAAGCTGTTGCCCTGGGTAGAGGGCTATGGCATCACAGTTCACAGCAACCTCCAACTCTTGGGCTCAAGCAATTTTCCTGCCTCCACCTCCCAAGTAGCAGGTGCCTGCCACAACACCCACTATTTTTTGGTTGCAGCCGTCATTATTGTTTGGCCGGCCGGGCTAGATTCGAACTCACCACCTCAGGTGTATGTGGCTGGCACCTTAGCCGCTTGAGCCACAGGCGCTGAGCTGATGAGTGAGTTTCTTATTTCTTCTTCTGCTCTTTTGTCCACCATTAAATGCTCAGGATCTAGAATAGTATCTGTTTCATTAAAAGTATTTGTGTTAATTTCCTGTGGCCGCCATAACAAATTAGCATAAACGTATCGTTCTGTAGGCCAGAAACCTGAAATGAAATACTCCCTCTGGAGTTTCTAGGGAAGAAGGTTCCTTGCCTCTTCTACCTTCTGGCAGCTGCCTGGCATTCTTCAGCTTCCTTTGGTTTGTGGCTACAACACTCCAATCCCTTATTTCCATCTTCATATTCCCTTCCATTCTCTGTGTCTGTCTTCTCTTCTGTCTCTTATATCTCTTATTATTGCATTTAGGGCCCACCTGGATAATCCGGGATGATCTTATCTCCAGATGTTTAACTTATTCACATCTGCAAAGACCTTTTCAAATTAGGTCACATTCACAGGTTCTGGGGAGTTAGGACATGGACATATCATTTTGGAGGCCACCATTCAACAGACTACAATAAAGAGTTACCAAATGAATGAATTCTCTCTTAAAACTAATCTTCATCTTTAGTTTTCTACCCTCTCCTCTTTCATGTGTTGAATCCCAGTTCACATATACAAGGCTAACCTGGTATCCATTTTGCTATGGCTTGACCTCATTGCCTCAGGGGACAGGTTTTGTCTCCTGCAAAGGAAAAAAACCAAAAGAGTGAAGAGAGCTAGCCAAGCTAAGGAATTCAAATCAGGGCTTAGCACCTATAACTCAGAGGAGCTCATGGGTTTGAACCCAGGGCAGGCCTGCCAAACAACAGTGACAACTACAACCAAAAAATAGCCACGCATTGTGGCAGGTGCCTGTGGTCCCAGCTACACAAGGGCGACATAGTGAGACTCTGTATAAAAAAAAAAAAAAAAAAAAAAAAAAAAAAGAATTCAAATCAGAAAGTAAACAAATTGTAGTCAAGGTGTAAAAAAAGAATGGAGAAGTCCCCATAGCAGGTGAAGAATCAGGCAATATTCTAGAGCAGCAGTTCTCAACCTGTGAGGCAAGACCCACAGGAGCTGTATTAAAGGGTTGCAGCATTAGGAAGGCTGAGAACCACTGTTCTAGAGCTAGAGAATTCTTAACTTTGGGAGCAAATATTCTCTCACAAACAGAAATGGGGTGAAGGCCAAGGAATAAAAATGGGGAATAAACTCAGGAAACCTGTGAGAAATAAAGTTGGATTTGAAAATGAGGAATCAGGGCAGTGCCTGTGGCTCAAGGAGTAGAGCGCCAGCCCCATATACCAGAGGTGGCAGGTTCAAACCCAGCACTGGCCAAAAACTGCAAAAAAAATAAACGAAAATGAGGAATCAGGTGGCACCTATAGCTCAGTAAGTAGGACATCGGCCATATACACCGAGGCTGGCAAGTTCGAACCTGACCTGGGCCAGCTAAAACAACAAAGATAACTGCAAAAAAAAATAGCCTGGGTACCACCTGTGGCTCAGTGAATAGGGCACCGGCTCCATATACTGAAGGTGGCAGGTTCAAACCCAGCTCCGGCCAAACTGCAACAAAAAATAGCCAGGCGTCGTAGCAGGCGCCTGTGGTCCCAGCTACTCCAGAGGCTGAGGCAAGAGAATCACCTAAGCCCAAGAGCTGGAGGTTGTTGTGAGGTGACGCCGTGGCACTCTACCGAGGGCGACAAAATAAGACTCTGTGTCTAAAAAAAAAAAAAGAAAAATAGAAAGAAAAATAGCTGGGGCTTGGAGCCTATAGCTCAGCAACTAGGGTGCCAGCCACATACACCACAGCTGGAGGGCTTGAACCCAGTCTGGGCCTGCCAAACAACAACGATATCTACAACCAAAAAATAGCCAGGCATTGTGGCGGGCACCTGTAGTCCCAGCTACTTGGGAGCAGAGGCAAGAGAAGCACTTAAACCGAAGAGTTTGAGGTTACTGTGAGCTATGACATCAAGGCACTCTACCCAGGGCGACAGCTTGAAATTCTGTATCAAAAAAAAAAAAGAAAGAAAAAAAAAGAAAAAAAATGGGGAATCAGACCTCTGGATAATCCGACGCTTGAATATGTCAGCTTTGTGCTGAACCTCCAGATGTGTCATCTCCTCACTCAGCTCTTTCCTGATATTCTGGAAATTAGTAACTGCCCCACAGGGCCATTAGAAATTGGGAGATGATAGTGACTAGACCTGGGGAGAGGGCTTGGGTTGGGAGAAACCAAGAGAAATATCCATTCCAAGACCCAAGCCTACCTGTTGCTGTAGGTTCTCTCTACCCATAATCTACCACTGCCAGCTTTCAGACTAATTTCTTCCCAACCACCCGACCCACCAAGTTCCATCTCCTCTATGCTTACCCATCATGGCCACTATAATATTTCGAAAGATAATGGAGCCAAGCAACAACCAAAGGATGACATACAGGCTGCTGAAGAAGCGGCCGACTTCAGGCACCTTCCAGATATCCTGAAGTAGTGCATACCAATGATCCAGGGTGAAGAGAATGAACACTGTCACCAGGGAATTCATCAGGTCACTAAAGTAAAAGGCATGTGAATAGACAGAAGTAGAGATCTAAACCTCTCAGAAACTGTTATCATTCTTACTTTCAAAGCAACAAAAGAACATTTCTCTGTAATTTGCTCTGATTCTGGCTCCTTTTCTACTGTACTAAATTTTTAGCTTATCATTCTTCAAGATTTTTTGTTTTTGAGATAGGGTCTTCTACCTCCCAGGCTTGTGTGTAGTTACTTGATCATAGCTCACTGCAAGCTCCAAATCTGAGACTCAAGTGTTCCTCCTGCCTCAGGTTACGAAGTAGCTGGGACACAGGACGTAACACCTTCTCCAGCTAATTTTTCTTATTTTTTAAATAGAGACAGGGTGTCACTATGTTGTCTAGGCTGATCTCAAACTCCTGGCCTCAATTAATCTTGCCATCTCAGCCTCCCAAAGTGCTGGGATTACAGGCATGAGCCTTTTTGCCTGGCCCATTCTTCACTCTGAAATTGTTTTAAGTTTTCCCTTGTCATGAATAATCTATTCCATTAGTCCTGGGGAATAGTGACAACTCAATAAATAGATATTGATTCAATTTTTAAAAGATGAATGAATCACCAATGAGATACAATTTTTCCTAAGGTCATTCTTCATTTCTCCTTGGTTTCTACTTAATAGAAGATTACTCATAAATTTACCAAACATCATTTCTATTTATTTCACTGGTATGAACTGATAGGCAAGTAGGGATAGATATGTGACATAAACATATGTGATCCCAAATAATGGATAATGATGAATATATACAGGTAATATTTAAGATTACAAAATTAATAATGGTTATTTTAAAATTAATAAAAATTGATACTTTCATGAGACTATGTGATAAAAGCTATATTAGGAAGATATATAAATTTTCAGTCTTTCCCTTTTAGTTCCCCATATATAATTTATTGAAAACATCAGGGCTTGTATAAGGTGAATTCTATGACTTTCCTAACTCAATATATTTATAGAATCTAAGAGAAACCTGAGAGTTGCTGACAAGATTGGATTTAATTGGCTTGGTGCTGGTAGCTCAGGGCTGGCAGGTTTGAACCCAGCCCAGGCCTGCTAAACAACAATGACAACTACAACAAAGAAATAGCCAGGCGTTGTGGCAGGCACCTGCAGTCCCAGGAAGCTGAGACAAGGGAATCTTTTAAGCCCAAGAGTTTGAGGTTGCTGTGCGCTGTAAAGCCATGGCACTTTACCAAGGTCAACATAGTAGAATTCCATCTCAAAAAAAAAAAAAAAAAAAAAAAGATTGGGTTTAATTCATAAATAGGATTATCTACTTAAGTTGATTTTCTTCTAGCAATCAGTATTTTCTAAACAGAGATCTTAACTGAATTTTACCTTTTTTTTTTTTTTTTTTTTTGTGACAGAGTGTTACTCTGTTGCCCAGGCTAGAGTGCCCTGCTATCAGCCGAGCTCACAGAAACCTCAGATTCCTGGGTTCAAGCAATCCTTTTTCTTCAATCTCCCACCCACCTGGGACTACAGATGCCCAACACGATGCCTAGTTAATTTTTCTCTTTTTAAAAGTAGTGATGGTGCCATCTTAGCACTCTGGGAGGCTGAAGCAGGTAGATTCCTGAACTCACAGGTTTGAGACCAGCCTGAGCAAGAGTGAGAACCTGTCTCTAAAAAAAAAAAAAAAAGCTTGGCATTGTGGAGGGTACCTGTAGTCCCAGCTACCTGGGAAGCTGAGGCAAGAGAAGCACTTGAGCCCAAGAGTTTGAGTTGAGCTATGATGCAACAGCACTCCACCAAGGGTAACAAAGTGAGACTCTGTCTCAAAAATAAATAAATAAAAACAGAGATGGGCTCTTGCTCTTGGTTAGGCTGGTCTTAAACTCTTGAGCTCAAGGGATCCTCCCATGATGGCCTTCCAAATTGCTAGGATTACAGACATGAGCCACCATAGCTGGCCTGGATTTTACTTTTAAATGAGATCCTGTCTCTATAAAAAACAGTAAAATTAGCTGGGTGTCTTGTGCACTGTAGTCCCAGCTACTTGGGAGGCTGAGGCAGAAGGAGTGCTTGAGTTCAGGAATTTGAAGTTGCTGTGGGTTATGATGACATCATTGAACCAGGGGACAGAGGAAGACGCTATCTCAAAAAAAAAGAAAGAGAGAGAGAAGGAAAGAAGGACTGAAGGAAGGAAGGAAGGAGAAGGGAAGGAGGGAAAAGTTGATAAGAGTGAGTTTGAATTTGCAAAACTCAGAATAATTCCAGAACTAGATGCCCTATCCAAGATCAGAGTTAATACCACTCACTGTTTGTTTGCTTTCACTTTTTTCCTCCTTATTTATGTTCTATTCCAATTTCTTGGAATAAACAATACTTTTTGAATTACTATACTTTGGATAAGCTTCCCGGTCTCTTACCTAAATTCTCTGCCCTCACCCAGCCTTCCCCCAGCCCTGCCTACGAGAAGAACACGTGGTACTCCAAGTCCGGACGAGTTGAACGGGTATACTCTGCGAAGAAGTGGACACCAGTCACAGCAAAAATGTAGAAGAAGATGAGCAGCAACATCAGGAGGAAGGTCATGCTCTAGAGGTCATGACTTCAAGTCAGAGGTGGGCCAAACAAGGCTGATTGCCACTGACAGCCCAGTCAAGCCCACCTGGAAGTCCCCCACCAAATCCTCCCTTTTGCTCTGAGCCCAGTCATCTCTGAACCACAGCCATAGTCCCCAGCTCTTTCTTGTCAATCACATTTCAGAGGACTTTTTGTTGCCTTCCTTAACATACCCAGACTTGTTTCATATTAAATGTTAAGCCTCTGTATTTATCCACTTTTCCCCTCTGCTTTAGCTTGCAACAATCAAATCACCTTGAGGGCCCTGACCAGGGCCAAAATAATAACTCGGATTTGACGGAATCGTGCAAAGAGTTTGAGAGACCGCAGCACCCGGCAGATCCTCAGAAACTGGAGCCACACAGACTGGCTTGTCACCCCTCCCAACACCACAATCTCAGGAAGCAGGGACTGTGGAAAACACGGATTATGAATAAAATTTGCCCAAAGCACCCAAGCTTTTGTCCCTTATTCATCTCTTCTTCATAGATTCCTGGGCATTATCCCTTGAATAGCATTCTCTGAACGGTTTGCTATTCAGCCTGCCTTTTTTTTTTTTTTTTTTTTTGCAGTTTTTGGCTGGGGCTGGGTTTGAAGCCGCCACCTCCAGCATATGGGGCCTGGGCCCTACTCTGTTGAGCCACAGGTGCTGCCCCAGTCTGGCTTTTTTTTTTTTTTTTTTTTTTAAGCGACAGAATCTCACTATGTTGCCCTTGGTAGAGTCCCATGGCGTCACAACTCACAGCAACCTCAAACTCTTGGGCTCAAGCTATTCTCTTGCCTCAGCCTCCCAGGTAGCTGGGACTACAGACGCCTGCCCCAATGCCCGGCTATTTTTCGTTACAGTTGTCATTGTTGGTTAGCTGGCCTGGGCCAGGTTCGAACTTGCCAACTTTGGTGCACGTGGCTGGTACTGTAACCACTGTGCCATGGGTGCCAAGCCTGGCACATATTTTTGTTGGGGCTGATGGTGTGGTTAGATCACCTTGCTCCTAATACCAACAATTCCTGCAATGAGTGACTTTTAGTTTTAGGAAAATAACCAAAAGAATGAAGTTAGATACATTTCTATTTGTTTCTTCCTGTTTCCTAAGCATGTTAGCTTTTCTTATTCTTTTGATTCACCTAGGCACATTCCTCATCCCACTAAACTAATCCTCAGGATATCTATTCTTACCAACATGGTAACAACAAAGTCAAAGACATTCCAGGCACTCTTCCAGAAAAGAAGAAAGCTGGATAGCCACATAAGAAGGATCTCCAGGATGAAAATAAGCAAGATAAACCAAGCTGCCACCTCTAAAGTCAGCTTCAATGGCCATAGTTTGGCATTTGTGGATTCCATCAATTCTGTTAGGGTAGAGCAAAGAAGGAATAAAAGTTAAGAAAACAGGAAGCTGAATAATGCAGAATGATCACTTATAAATCACAGATGTGCCCAACTCTATTCCATTTTTCTTGGAGTTTCTCTTCTTAACACTGTTGCTTCAACCAGTGAATTACAAGGGAGCACAGAAGTGGCCATGAAAACCCATCTGTTGATATCCATATTTCTACCAGCTGCAAGTCACTTCCTATCTATTGGGGTAGGGGGAGGGCAAGGTTAGCCCTAAGAGATTAGTCTTTTTAACTACCCCCCCACCCTACCTCTGCCTGCTATATTGTTACCTCAGTCCTAAAGTTCAATATAAAGAAATGAGTCTTGAGAGTAGAATGAAAATACAGGGCCATGATATCTAAAGTACTTTATGAGGCATATAGAAATAAGAAGCCAGATTCACAGGATATACTGATTTATAATAAGAAGTTATTATGCTTGGGGGCTGTATGGTCTCACATCTGTAAACCCAGAACTTCAGGAGGTCCAGGCAGGAGGATTGCTTGAGGCTAGAAGTTCAAGACCAGCCTGGGCAACATAGCATGACCCCACTCCAACAAAAAAATTAAAAAAAACTGGTGCTACATGCCTGTAATTCCAGCTACTACGGAGGCTGAGGCAGTAGGGTCACTTGAGCCCAGGAATTTGAGGTTATAGTGAGCAATGGTCATGATCAGGCCACTGCACTATAGCCTGGTTAACAGAGTGAAAAGAATTACTGTCTCTTAAAATTCACTTGGTTCAGGTGACACCTGTGGCTCAAAGGAGTAGGGCCCTGGCCCCATATGCCAGAGGTGGTGGGTTCAAACCCAGCCCCGGCCAAAAAACAAACAAACTCACTTGGTTCTTTATATGTTAGCTTTTTTTTTTTTAACTTTCCCTTTCTTCTCTCCCTATAACTGATTTTGTTCTGCAAAGCAAATTGAATCTCATACTTCCTCTCTAGAATCCTGCTATTATTTTTAACTGCAATTCCATAATTCATTTCCTTTATCTATCAATTCCTTCATTGCTTTTATATAATTAAAAGGTGTACACCATGGTCTAGAAAAAAATGGATAGCAAAATAGATTTAAGAGATAAATAAGAATCAACATTGGGGTGTTATGGCTTTACTATTATTTCTTTCTTTTTTTTTTTTGAGACATAGTGTCAAGCTGTCACCCTGGGTAGAGTGACGTAGCATCACAGCTCACAGTAACCTCAAACTCTTAGGCTTAAGCGATTCTCTTGCCTCAGCCTCCCAAGTAGCTGGGACTACAGGTGCCCACAACACCCAGCTATGTTTTTGGCTGTAGTTGTCATTGTTGTTTGGCAGGCCCGGGATGGACTGGAACCCGCCAGCTCCGGTGTATGTAGCTGGTGCTCTAGCCTCTGAGCTACAGGTGCCGGCCTTTACTATCATTTCCAATCCTAAACTGCAACAAGACAAAATGAACAGAGATGTACTTTAACCATCCCTAGAATTTTAAGGTCAGGCCCTCCTTAAAAACCAATAGAATTACACTGTACATATTTCTATGCTTCTTTAGGCTATGTGTTTTGTCAGCAACTTTTTCTTTAACACAGTATTTCTCTAATATGAACTTTTTTTTTTTTTTTTTTTTGAAACAGAGTCTATGTCACCCTTGGTAGAGTGCTGTGGCATCAGCACTCAAAATCTGAGGCTTAAGCCATTCTCTTGCCTCAGCCTCCCAGTAGCTGGGACTACAAGTGCCTACCACATCGCCTAGCTGTTTTTTTTTTTTTTTGTTGCAGTTGTCACTGTTGTTTAGCAGGCCCAGGCCAGGTTTGAAACACCACCCTTAGTGCACGTGGCTGGCTGGGAAACCACTGTGCTACGGGCGCTGAGCCCTAACATGAACATTTTTTCGCATTTTAGTATTTCTGAAATTATTTTAACTAATTTACATATATGTGTTTTTTTTTCTTTTGAGACAGAGCCTTACTCAGTTGCCCTAGGTAGAGTGCAATGGTGTCATCATAGCTTACAGCAATCTCAAACTCTTGAGCTCAAGAGATCCTCTTGCCTTAGCCCCCTGAGTAGCTGGGACTCCAAGTGCCCACCACAATACATGACTAGTTTCTTTCTTTCTTTTTTTTTTTTTTTTTCTATTTTAGTAAAGACAAGTCTTGTTCTTACTCAGGCTGGTCTTGAACTCCTGAGCTCAAGGGGTCTGCCTACCTCGGCCTCCCATTGTGCTATGATTACAGGCATGAGCCACTGTGCCTGGCCAGTATTTAGTATGCAACTTACAATCAAATACAAGTCCCAGTTTAATTCAGAATGATTTTTATTTCCAAGTGGTAAATAAATAGTGCACCTCACCTTTGATGAAGCTTAGATTCAATAAAATACATTTTTTCAATAACAAATTCTGGTTCTCAGAAGCATGGGATTATACTATTAGAAAGAATTGAGGACTACATTTGTTGCTAGAAAATGGAATGCTATCATTTTTATTCAATTGTCTTCATAAAATAAGAAACCAAAATAAGAACCCAAACCCTAAAGTAGTTTAAAGTAAGGGTCTTGGAAAGAAGAATCTGATAGTTGGATTAGGAAAATCCAAATTACAGAAGTAACTCTTTTACTCTCTGGAAAAAAGGGATGGCTGGGTGTGGTGGCTCACACCTGTAATCTTAGCACTCTGGGAGACCAAGGCAGGAGGACTGCCTGAGCTCACAGCAACCTCAAACTCATGGGTTCAAGTGATCCTCTTGCTTCAGCCTCCCAAGTAGCTAAAATGACAGGCATTAGCCATAATGCCTGGCTAATTTTTTGAGACAGGGTCTCACTCTTGCTCAGGCTGATCTTGAACTCCTGAGCTCAGACAATCCACCCACCTTGGCCTCCCAGAGTGCTGGGATTACTGGTGTAAACAACTGCACCCAGCCCCAAATCTTTTTTTTTTCAGCTCCAAATCTTAATGTTTATCATAAAAATTAGTCTGTTCTTGGCTCTGCGCCTATAGTTCAAGAGGCTAAGGCACCAGCCACATACACCAGTGCTGGTGGGTTCAAATCAAGCTAGGGTCTGCCAAACAATAATGACAACTACAACCAAAAAGTAGCCAGACATTGTGGCAGGCACCTGTAGTCCCAGCTACTTGGGAAGCTGAGGCAAGAGAATCGCTTAAGCCAGAGTTGGAGATTGCTGTGAGCTGTGATGCCACGGCATTCTACCCAGGGTGACAGCTTGAGGCTGTCTCAAAAAATAAAAAAAAGAAAAAGAAAAAAAATTAGTCTATTCTAGCTCAGCGCCTGTAGCTTGGCAGCTAGGGCGCTGGCCATATACATCAGCAATCTATCTATGCTCTGGTACAGAGATCATTGTTTCAAATTCAAACTGTTTTACCAAATAAAATGGCTAGTGTCACTGTATTTTGATTTGTCTATCAGATCTAGGGAATCCTATACATTTACTGTTATTTCATTCCAAGATTTAAGACTATATCACTAACCCCACAAGGCAAATACAGGCTAGTGATCACGTAATAGTAAATTGTGTATATACTCAATTATACGGTATATATATACCATATATACTCAAGTATAAGGCGAGTTTTTTCCGGCACAAAATTTGTGCCGAGTTCAGGTTTTTCGGCACAAATTTTGTGCTGAAAAATCTCGGCTTATACTCGAGTATATACAGTAGTTCAAAATGCTACTATGGAAGGAAATAAAACACCTCCAAGTATACAGTATACTGTAATGGATCAGAGACATCAATTATTGTTTTATATTTAAACATCTTTGACCTGGCTGTATTAAAGGACTGTGTTAAAATGGAAAGTTCCTCAAAACAATGTGGATGAATCAAGTATTTCTACTGTTCCTTCATCATTTCTGAGAATACTTGAGATGCTCATCAAATAAGTTCACTGATACTCCAGATGTCCTTCTCTTTTTAATATACTTCATATAACTTATGATTGGTTTAAGTCATGTAATAGGTTAGTTGTACCTAACTTTACATACTTTATGAGCTTTCTTATTTGTATTTAAATAATCTTTCCGTTATATTTGTAAAATGTAAATGTTGAATTATTCACTGATAGACACCACTCTCTTTAATAGAAAAGGTTAATTCAAACAAATATTGAACTAAATTGACAAATAAAACTGGTCTTCCCATTTCTAGTTCCCCTGCTACAAATTACATTCTACCTCTAAGTGTCTAGACTACCCAATATCTACAAAATTCTCTAGAGCCCTCTAAATGTTTCCAGATCTTACCAGTTACACAAATCCTACTCCAGAGAGCTTAATATTAATTGTCCTTATCACAATTCAAATGACATTCAAAAATGTAAAATGATCAAGTTAGAAGAAAAATGACTCCCATTCACTTCCTCTTTCATTCATGTTAGTTCTCACCTATTTCAACCATCAATACAATTGTATTCAAAAAGATAAGGAAGATGATAAAGTTCTTGAAGAGAGAACCTGTTTTTTTTTTTTAAGGAAACTAGAGTGTAGTTCTGATTTTTATGCAGCTGAAATAATAAAAGCAGTGATAATGAGAAGAAAAGAGTTTTGGAAGGGAAAAATAAGTCATCAGACAAATGATGAACAGCCATGAATGACAGGAAAGGATACACTCAAGAACCCATCCAGCCCACAAGGAAAGAGGTGGCCTCTGACTGCATCGGACTCGAAGCCTGCTCAACATCCTCTGGGCATGTGAAATCCGTCCTGCATGTTGAGGCTTTACGGAGAAGCGCACTAGCTGGTGTTGATCTCCCAACATAAGTTTCTTCTGACGGGCAGGGTC
This sequence comes from Loris lydekkerianus, assembly GCA_963574355.1. Taxonomy (NCBI): domain Eukaryota; kingdom Metazoa; phylum Chordata; class Mammalia; order Primates; family Lorisidae; genus Loris; species Loris lydekkerianus. The sequence continues at coordinate 39,283 of CAUYPK010034429.1, forward strand.
TATAGCGAACATTTTAAAAGGATAGTGGATAAATACAGACAAGTAGGTTTGGAGGCAGGGATACTGGTCCAACTCATGCAGAGGCTTGCCTTCCTGCTGCTCCTTCTCACATCAACTCCAAATCCTGTTAGTTTGGAGCATGAGCTAATAATGTATTGTTTATGACAAGCACTGTCCATGCCCACAAATATAAGCAGAAGGTTTAACCCTTCAAGATTCAAGTGTTTTTGGTAAAAACTTTTCCAAGTCAGGCAATGTTACTGGCTATCTTAGACTGAAAAATGAGTAACATGGGTTCTATCTCCTACATTCAAAGAGTTTTTTGTTTTGTTTTGTTTTTTTAGAGACAGTCTCACTTTGTCACCTTAGGTAGAGTGTTGTAGCATCACAGCTCACAGCTCACAGCAACCTCAAACTCTTGGGCTTAAGTGATTTTCTTGCCTCAGCCTCCTGAGTAGCTGGGACTACAGGCCCAGCCACAACATCCGGCTCTTTTTGGTTGCAGTTGTCATTGTTCAGCAGGCCTGGGCTGGGTTTGAACCCACCAGCCCTGGAGCTCTACCCACTGAGCTAGGAGCCCAGGGCCAGATTCAAAGAGTTTTATTTGCTCAGCACCTGTGGCTCAAGAGGCTAAGGCACCAGCCACATACACCCAGCTGGCGGGTTCAAATCCAGCCTGGGCCTGCCAAACAACAATGATGGCTGCAACCAAAAAATAGCCAGGCGTTGTAGCGGGCGCCTATAGTCCCAACTACTTGAGAGGCAGAGTCAGAAGAATCGCTTGAGCCCAGGAGCTGGAGGTTTCTGTGAGTTGTGATGTCATGGCACTCTACCCAGGGTGACAGCTTGAGGCTCTGTCTCAAAAAAAAAAAAAAAAAAAAAAAAAAAGAGTTTTATTCACAATATCGAGTTTGGTGTAATCTCTAAACCAGTAACCAAACCAACTTCCCTAGAATTCTCCCCTCCCCCGCCAGATTTGTCTTTCTTTGGAGGATGTCAATAGCAGACTTAGAATAGGGAAGAAATACGTTGCTGACCAAGTAACTCCCGGAGAGTGTGCCGTGGCACGGCTTGGCTCAAGCCTTGCAAATGTTCAATGAGAGAGAAAGTATCAATGAGACGTGAACGAATGGCATCAGCTCGGGGCAGTTGTTCATGCCCTGGTTCCTGACAACTGCTCATGTCTGTTAAGAAAATGGAAGAATCAAGTGTCATTTCATTCTTGAACTTGCATCAAGGATTAGCACTTTCCCGCCCCTCTTCCCCACCCTCTTTCCCCTTAAGGTGCCCCAAACTAGGAACTAGGAGCAGTTGCAAGAAAACAAATACATCCTCCTAAGACTCAACGTTTTCTGAAAACAAAAGGGAGCCGTAAGAGAGATTGCACAGTCAACCAAGTGGCAAAGAACTTTCATTTTGTGACGGCATTTCTAATAAAAAAAAAAAAATCACTTCAAAAAATAATTTTAAAAAAATGCAGCAGCCACAAGGACAGGGACCCACGGCTGGACAAAGAAAACTCCGGGTCCAGCCAGGACTAGAGGAAATTGGACCATGGGGGACGGGGGATAGTGGGAGCGCTTAGGCTGCTCCCAAAAGAAAAACCTAGTGAAGAAGAACTGGACAAAACGCAGCAACCTGACATTTTGAAAATGTGGTGTCCGGTCCCAAATGTGTTCACCCCAATACTCCTTGAGGGCTGGCTCCTCCTTAATCCCCGCCTCTGGGCCTCACCTCGGCCCAGTTCTCTTCGCCCACTCAGCCCTGACTTCACTCCTCAGCTCCGGGCTCTGGCGCCCCCAGAGCGCGGCTCTCCGCACCACACAGGACGAGCTCAGAAACGACTCCCAGCCTCGCTGCGCCCCATTTCCAAACCTTTCCTGCCCGACGCTCAGGATCCCGTGAGCCCCACGCCCCCACTCGCCCCCGACCCCAGTCCGGATCCGAGCCCCGGCCCAGCCGAGCTCTGCCGGGCGCTCGCTGCCTCGGCCCCGCCCCGCACTCCAGCCACTCGGCAGTTACCAGCTGGTCCCGCCCGTTCGACGCAGGCGCCGTGCAGCCAATCGGCGGCTGCCACACAGCAGCCGGAGCCGGCCTTGGGGGTTGGGACCTCCGGCTGCAGGTCCGTCCGGGCCAGACGCGCCAGCGCAGACCGTGGGTGAGTGGTTGCCGGCCGGCCGTCCGACCTCCGCAGTCGCCGCCGAGCCCCGACCCTTCCAGCCGCCCCCAACCTCACCTCGCCGCCATGCGCCTCCGCCGCCTAACCCTGGTCCCGGGCGTGGCGCTGTTTCTCACCGGTCTCGCCGGTCTCGCTGCTGCCTCCGATGTGCTGGAACTCACGGACGACAACTTCGAGAGTCGCGTCTCCGATACGGGATCCGCGGGCCTCATGCTGGTGGAGTTCTTTGCCCCCTGGTAAGGCCACTCTGCCTGGGCGTGGGAGGGAGGGCCAGGCTGGGCCGGGGCCGGGGCCGGGGCCGGGGCCGGGGGCGCGGGCGCGGCGCGGCGGGGGGAACGGTTGGGCCTGCGCGGCTACTTCCACTATTTCTGCGGGCCTTGGCTGCCGCCGGCACATTCCCCCATCCCCGGGAAGCCGGCGGGGCCTCTCTGCGAGAGGAGAAGTCGGTGCTGGACGGCTGGGAGCGACACCCGACAAGGAAAACCCTAAGGCCTTCTCACGCAGGGCGACATTCTTACTTCAGTTTTCTTGGCGGCACTTCCTATTTGTAGAGGTTTTTAGCCACCCCCTCCCCTCTCTCCCTTCGATATGTGTTTTTACAGTTTCTGGGTTAGTATGGATGGTCTCCATTCTATGTACCCGGCATCCCTAAAGCCTTATAGTGGAAGCGAACGTTGCTCAAGTGCAGAAGTCTTGGATCCCCAGGGTATTTCCTTTTTTTCTTGCCCCACAGCCATTGGTTTTAGGCAAGGTCACTGTGTGGCTGCAGAATGGTCGTAAGTGCTTTCTGGAGGCAGACAATAATTATGTAAATCGAATAGGGTACAGTTTCTATATCAAGCAGATTCACTTATTTCTCAGTACTGGCAGAAACCTCTGTCAAAATGAAAAAAATGAACAAGAATAATTCCATCCGATTCTGTCCAAATTGTCAGATTTCAGTTTTGATTAGGATTTCTGAAAAAAAGACAGAATCCTCAATGAAAAAATAGCCAATGTTGGAGAATTACTCCACTGCAAGGTGATTTAATTCAATGAGTGTTAATTCCTTAAGATAGAACTAACTCGAAATAAAAATCTATTTTGGGGGGAAGGAAGACCAAAAAGGATTTCTGGCTCAGATATCCTGGTTTAGTTTTGGTTTTTAACTTACAAATCATTACTATAGGAAACAGTGATTATCTTAACCTTGAGGTAGGGATATCTCAATATTTTTTGCTAATTACAGTACTTAATTTTTTCCCCTCCTGTGACCCTTAGTTAAAAGCTATCTGTATTCAAAAGTATCAGTTAAAAAAGTTAGTATGTAACTTTTACTTCAAAGTCAGGTCTTTTACTCTTCAGGCTCTGCTGACTTGTGGAAGGTTACTCTAGAAGTATTGTGGTAAAGACCATCTGAATCAGAGGGATATGCAATTTACAGTAGGAATTGATGGAGAAGCGTAGGCCATTAAGACTGTTAATTTAAATCAGAATTTTTGTTTGAATTGGGGCATTCTTTCCTACTTTAAATTGTTGCATGTGCTTCCTTGAAACTACATATCCCGTCACGCACTGAACTGTCCTCCAAATTGGGTGGATCTCTGCTGTGGTGTCTGCTTTTAATTGGTTTAAAAGAGAAAGTCATCCTCTACTATACCAGCAAGAAAGATCGGTTCTCTCTGTGAGCAATTCTGAGTTAAGGAAGTCTCCTTTTGATAATGTCTTTATTTCTTCACAATCAACTACAGTATTTTTATTTAACATTTCAGCTGGAATGTTTTCTGACTGCTATACACTTTTTTAAAGATCAGGAATACTATCTCAAAAGGTAGTTGGGAACAGTTAAAGAATCCTCATTAAGAGCAAAATGGCCATATTTGGGGCAAGTTCTTTTTCTCCTTTGAAGCTTTTTTCCACTTTCATTTTACAAGTGAAAGCTTTCTTTGCAGTTAATTCTGTAGACAGATATTTTCATTATGGCATTAATCATCTATGTAGGATGAGAATATCTGAGGAATTTCCGAATTTCTCTGAGGAAATAAGTAACACTATTGAATTATTTGATAATTCTGAAAATGTATTAATTGCTGTTAAGTTCATGACATTTACTTTTTTTTTTTTTTTTGAGACAGCATCTCACTATGTCGCCCTTGGTAGAGTGCTATGATGTCCCTGCTCCCAGCAACCTCAAACTCTTGGGCTTAAGTGATTCTCTTGCCTCAGCCTCCCAAGTAGCTGGGACTATAGGCACCTGCCACAATGCCCAGCTATTGTTTTTGTTGTTGTTGCAGTTGTCATTGTTGTTTAGCAGGCCCCGGGCCTGGCTCGAACCAGCCAGCTTCTGTGTATGTGGCCAGCACCCTACTTGAGCTATGGGCGCTGAGCCAACACACAACATCTACTTATGTTGTAAATGTGTGTTCTACCCTTTAGGACAGAAGTAATAAATAATACATATGCTGATTCCTTTACTTGAAATTCTCTACCCTCCAATTGATCCTTTCAACATGAAGATTGAACTAAAAAGTTAACTTGTTCCTTTCCTGGACAACTATTCTCTCTGTTGGTACCTCATATAATACAGTCCATCACTCCTGCCAGACTGCTGTTCCTACACCGAAAGGACTATATCACTTTTCTATCAGTGACTAAAGAAGCATTTGGCCCTGGCTGGGTGAGGTGGCTCAGAACTGTGATCCTAACACTCTGGGAGGATGGAGTGGGTGGATTGCTTGAACTCATGAGTTGAAACCCATCTGAGCAAGAGCAAGATCCATCTCTAAAAAAAAAAATAGCTGGGTGTCATAGTAGGCACCTAGAGTGCCAGCTACTCAGGGAGGCCGAGGCAAGAGGATCTCTTGAGCCCAAGAGTTTAAGGTTGCTGTGAACTATTCTTCTGTGAAAGACAGTATAAGGAAGACTGTTCACCACTTAGTCAAAAACACATTGGAAACCCCTGAGTACCCCTTTGTTACCTTATGCTCTCCCCGATTCTTATTTTTTTTAAAGACAGAGTCTTGCTTGTTGCCACTCACTACCACCAAACTCCTGAACTCAAGCATTCCTCCTGCCTCAGTCTCCCAAAGTGATAGGATTACAGAGGCCACCATTACACTGAGGCCTGTGCTCCCCCATTCTGGATTTACTGTCTATCTTGTGATTCTTGTATTTATTCATTCATTTATTTATTTATTATTAATCTTTTCTTTTTTTGGCCTGGGCTGGGTTTGAACTCACCACCTCTGGCATATGGGGCCGGCGCCCTACTCCTTTGAGCCACAAGTGCTGCCCCATCATTAAGTTTTCTAATAATTATTTTTTGATAAGTCTCCTGAAAACCTTAGAGCAGCAGTTCTCAACCTATGGGTCGCGACCCCTTTGTAACAATGAAAATACATCCTGCATAGCAGATATTTACATTACGATTCATAACAGTAGCAAAATTACAGTTATGGTTGGGGGTCACCACAACATGAGGAACTGTATTAAACTGTTTTAAACAAGTTTAAACAATACATCCATGTTATTTATCCATCCATCATTTAATAAAATAAATTGAGGCTGCTGCTGTGAAATACTTCTGCTCAAGTTTCTTCTCTTCTCCCTTACCTTCTGTTTTCTTTCTCTTTGTGCTATCTGTGGGGTGGTTATAGAACTGCTCACTTTCTCAAAGTGGTCCCTATGAATCCCAGTGGCTTTTTTTTGTTGTTGTTTGTTTGTTTGTTTGCAGTTTTTTTTGCCAGGTCTGGGTTTGAATCCACCACCTCCGGCATATGGGGCCAGCGCTCTACTTCTTCGAGCCACAGGCGCCACCATTCCAGTGGCTTTTGAAGATGTATAGCTGTTGCTAGCTTTATACCAATAAGTAAGAATATGTTACGCGTCCCTCCAACCCCCATTGTATGTACGTCCATTGTACCTATGGGACTGTTAGGAGTTTCTGGGCAGAGGAGCAGGTGCTTCTGCTGCCCCTCTGGGAAAAGCATTCTACTTTAAATATTTTCATCAGTTCTCATGGCCAGGTGAACAGTATAGTTGTAAAAATCAGGCTTACCATCTTAAATATGTTGTTCTATGCTGTGCTAAAACTGAGTTGAGAGGAAAAAGGAATTACCTATATACTCGAGTATAAGCCGAGTTTTTTTGGCACAAAATTTGTGCCGAAAAACCCCAACTCGGCACAAATTTTGTGCTGAAAAAACTCGGCTTATACTCAAGTATATAGGTACTTATTTATATTAAATGAGTGCCTCATTCGACTAACCCAGTGATTTTCAACCAGTGTGCTGTGAAAGAGTCTTAGGTGTGTCATGAAAATTTTTAAAGATCATTAAGTAAATTATTTTTGAAGGAAGTTCAAGCCACAGTAATTATATTCCTTTTTCAGATATTTTTGGTTTTTTTGATCAACACGTAAGTGTGCTGCAGAAGTTTAACTATAGATTCAAGGGTGCCGCAAGATAAAAAAGATTCAAAAACAGGGCAGTGCCTGTGGCTCAAAGGAGTAGGGCACCAGCCCCACATACTGGAGGTGGCAGTTTCAAAGCTAGCCCCAGCCCCGGCCAAAAACTGCAAAAAAAAAAAAAAAATTTGCTCGGCACCTGTGGCTCAAGCGGCTAAAGCGCCAGCCACATACACCTGAGTTGGTGGGTTCGAATCCAGCCCAGGCCCGCCAAACAATGACGGCTACAACCAAAAAATAGCCAGGCGTTCTGGCAGGCACCTGTAGTCCCAGCTACTTGGAAGGTGGAGGCAAGACAGTCGCTTAAGCCCAGGAGTTTGAGGTTGCTATGAGCTGTGATGCCACAGCACTACCCAGGACGACAGCTTCAGGCTGTGTCTCAAAAAAAAAAAAAAAAAAGAAGAAGAAGAAGAAGAAAGTAGATACTGGGTGGTGTCTGTGACTCAAAGGAGTAGGGCGCTAGCCCTATATGCTGGAGGTGGTGGGTTCAAGCCCAGCCCCAGCCAAAAAAAAAAGAAATTAGATACTGCTCTGGATTGAGGAAGAGCTATAGAATCAATCTTAGGCTTGAAATAACACCTTGACCTTCTGAGAGAGCTCTGGTTCACCTTAGCAATAATGGATGTTACTCAGGTACTATTTTTGCTTTTGGGAGCATCTGCTAGCTTAAGAAGTATTATAATTAGAAATTCTTTCTAGTGAAACAAGATTAAGAAATGTGTAGGATTGAACTGAGAATTTGGCTTTTTTATATATATAGGTGTGGACATTGCAAGAGGCTTGCCCCTGAGTATGAAGCTGCAGCTACCAGATTAAAAGGAATAGTTCCATTAGCTAAGGTAAGTGCATGTGGATTCTTCATTTAAAGGAAATGAAAAATGATAAACCATAAATTATAAAATTAACATTTATTTTCTCTGCTCTTATAAGTGCTAAGAAGAGTGAATACTAGTTTCTGGATAAATACCCAACTGACTATTGTATTAATTATAGTTTCAAAAGATTAAAAGTAGTGGCTGGGCAAATTGGCTCATACCTGTAATCCTAGCACTCTGGGAAGCCGAGAAGGATGGATTGCTTTAGCCCAGGAGTTTAAGACTCCTGAGCAAGAGCAAGACCCCATCTCTTTTTTTTTTTTTTTTTTGAGGCAGAGTCTCACTTTGTCCCCCTAGGTAGAGTGCTGTGGCATCACAGCTTACAGCAACCTCCAGCTCTTGGGCTTAGGTGATTCTCTTGCCTCAGCCTTTCGAGTAGTTAGGACTACATGTGCCCGCCACAATACCCACCTATTTTTTTTTTGTTGCAGTTTGTCTGGGACCAGGTTCAAACGTGCCACCCTCGGTATATGGGGCCAGTGCCCTACTCGCTAAGCCACAGGCACCGCCCTCCCATCTCTTATAAATAGCAAGATGGGCCAGGCATGGTGGCTCATGCCTGTAATGTTAACACTCTGGGAGGCTAAGGTGGGTGGATTGTCTGAGCTCATGAGTTTGAGACCAGCCTGAGCCAGAGAAAACCTTCATCTATAAAAATAGCCAGGCATTGTTGTGGGTACCTGTAGTCCCAGCTCCTTGGGAGGCTGAGGCAAGAAATTTGCTTAAGCCTAAGAGTTTGAGGTTGCTGTGAGCAATGATGCCACGGCATTCTACCAAGGATGACAAAGTGAGATTCTGTCTCAATAAATAAAAAAAGGGGCAGCTTCTGTAGCTCATTTGGTAGGGCATTGGCCATATATACCAAAGCTGGTGGGTTCGAACCCAGCCAGGCCAGCTAAAACAACAACGACAATTACAACAAAAAAATTTGCCAGGCGTCAGCACCTGTAGTCCCAGCTACTTGGGAGGCTGAGGCAAGAGAATCACATAAGCCCAAGACTTAGAGGTTGTTGTGAGCTGTGATGCCACGGCACTACACAGGGCACACAGGGCGGCAACAGATTGAGGCTACCGTATATACTCGAGTATAAGCTGACCCCCTTAATTTTACCCCCAAACTGGGAAAACTTAGTGACTCGAGTATAAGCCGAGGTGGGAAATGCAGCAGCCACTGGTAAATTTCAAAAATAAAAATATATACACAAAACAATTACAATAATTGAGGAATCAGTAGGTTAAATGCTTTTCAATATTTATTGCTAAAGAAAAACTGTAAACTAGCAACAACAACTTTAAAACTTTAAA
>CAUYPK010034433.1:0-12290 GCA_963574355.1 Loris lydekkerianus
TGCCAGCTTTTCTTGCCATCCTAGCCATCCGAATCTCAGTTCTGTACATCTGCCTATATTCTTTATGATAATGCTTAGCTTTTTCATAGATAAGCTTCCTCCTTGCCTTTCGAAGCATCTTTTGGGCACACTTCTTTCTCAGACGCTTGATCTTCAGCTCTGCGAAATTCTTTCGCTTTTTCTTAAGGGTTTCTGGCACAGCAGGAATCTTCTTTTTCTTCTCTTCAACACCCTCCATGGTTCCAGCCGGAAAAAGAGGAACTCCTTGATCACTTCTAAGAGCTTTGTAGTTTAGTCCCTGGAGTTTTCCAGGTGTAAGATCATATCATCCTTGAAGAATGAGAGTTCGATGTCCTCTGTCCCCATTTGAATACCCTTGATGTCCTTCTTTTGCCTAATTGTGATGGCTAGGACTTCCAGCACTATGTTGAATAGCAGTGGTGAAAATTATCATCCTTGTCTAGTTCCAGATCTGAGTGGAAATGTTTTCAATTTTACTCTATTCAATATGATATTGGCTGTGGGTTTTCTGTAGATGATCTCTATCAGTTTAAGAAATGATCCATCTAAGCCTATTTTCTTAAGTGTTCTAATCATGAAAGGTTGCTGGTTATTATCAAAGGCTTTTTTCTGCATCGATTAATAGAATCATATGGTCTTTGTTTTGATTTTATTTATTTGGTATATTATATTTATAGATTTACATATGTTGAACCAACCTTGTAACTCTAGGATAAAAGCAACTTGATCATGTTTTATGTAGAGGAATGGACACTATGCTTGCAAGGATAGTTACTGATTCTTATCACATTAAAAGGAAACGCTAAGAACAGGACAGTCTCCTGGCAAGCCTAGAGACATTTTGTGACTTAGGGGCAATTCCCCAAGTAACTCAGTGTTCCAGAATGAGATAAGATCAGTCACTCATTAGTAAGCAGGTGTTAAACATTGATGCTTGGTGCTCCTTCATGGGGGCTGTTGGGAAATAACATGTGAGGAGAGAGCACATGGCAATCCTTACACATGCAGCCCTCGTATGTCATTCTTTAACTCTCCACACCTGTTGTGTATAACCTTAATAAATAGCCATTGCTGAGGGGGATCAGGGCTCTCCTGCACCTCTGTTTAGCCCACCTCTTGCAAGCTATTACTTCAATCGGTGTCCAGCCTGGTTTTTTCATGCAGTGCTGGGAGGCATAGCATTCCTAGCTCAGTGACTCCGACAGTTATATAACTTTTTAAATTTGTCATTGAATTCCATTTGCTGGGATCTTATTGAATGTTTTTGTGTCAATATCGATTAATGATATTGGTGTATAGTTTTCTATCTTTGTTGGGTCCTTTCCTAGTTTGAGTGCTATTTGCTTTGTAGAATGTTTTGGGGAGGATTCCTTCCTTTTCTATGTTTCAGAATAGATTATGTAATATAGGTGCTAATTCCTCTTTGAAAGTTTGTAGAATTCTGATGTAAAAACACCTGGTCCTGTACTTTTCTTTTTTGGGATATTTTGTATAGCTGATGCTACTATATAAAAGTGCTTCATATAGGTCTATTCAAACTTTCTAATTCTTTCTGGTTGAGTTTAGGAAGGTACCACACTTCCAGGTATTGGTCCATTTCCTCTACATTTTTATATTTGTGAGAATAAAGTTTTTTGATAGAAATCATTGAGAATTTTTGGCATTTCTGTGGTATTTCCCCTTTATCATTTCTGATTGAGGTTATTAGATGTTTTACTTTTCCATTTCTAGCTAGTCTAGCCAAAGGTTTATCAATTTTGTTAATCTTTTCAAAGAACCAAATTTTTGTTGACATTCTGAATGATTCTTTTGCTTCCAATTTTATTTAATTCTGCTCTAGTTTTGGTTATTTCTTTTTTTCTGCTTGGTTTGGGGTCAGTCTCCCTTTTTCATTTGCTTAAGATAGCTCATACAGTTGCCAATTTTCTTGCTTTCTGTTTTCTTGATGAAAGCTTCTAATGCTACACATTTCCCTCTCAGGACTGCCTTTGCAGTATCCCATAGGTTTTGATAATTTTTGTCTTCATTATCATTTTGTTCCAATAATCTGATGATTTTCTTCTTAATCTTGTCTTTGACCCAGCTATCACTCAGTGTAAGATTATTCAATTTCTATGACTTTGAGTGTGATGATTTCTGTTGCTACTGAGAGTTCACCTTTTTCCCCATGATTGTCTGATAAGATACAAGTGTTAGTGCCTGCTGTGGCACCCCGTCACCATGTGAATAAAAACAGGTGGGACACAGATTGATGGTAAATGCCTGTAAGAGGTAGGCTTCTCGAGAGCCCTGTTCTCCAAGAGTCCTGATAAATCTCTCTCTTGGCCTTTTATTGAACACTCAAACCACAGAAGTGGGGCCCACGTGCTAGGATCACACGTTTAATGGTTGCTAAGTGCTCTTTCTGCATAGGCTCATCTCCCATCCTGTTGCCCTATGAATGTTACAAAGTATAACACTTGCTTGCTAATGAGCTACTTATTTTATCTCATTAACATGCAGCTGCTTGAGGGCTTATCTCCTGGCTATAAAACATCTCCATGCTGGCTAGGAGATTGTCTCCTAGGGTGTGTAAATGTTAATTATTGAAATCTCTTCATATTGAGTGTTTCCCTGTCAAATATGTAGTGTCTATTCTTGTTTTTCCTTATTTTTGTTGGTTTAAATCCAATTGTATCTGCAAATAAGACTGCAATCAAAATATATTTATTGAATGAATGAGCAACACCAAGATTTAAAGGAAAATTTTATTTTTGTTTTCCATCCCCTCACAATTTGGGGCCTCTATAATATTCCAGGCATTTGAGATACTGCAATACCTGCTTTCTCAGAGCTTCCAAACCATGCTTATCTTAATAACTATGGTGCTCTGCATGGGATATGGAGACACTGTGAATTTATGGTGGTGGGGCTATGTTGGGAGCCAACCTCCTGGAGGCAAGGTCCCCCAGTTTTGAAGAACTGCATCTGAGTCAAAGACTGAATACAACCTGGTCCCAGCTGTTTTCTGTTATGGCTGGTTCTTGAACTAGATTAAAATGGAGACATGTCCTTTTGGTCATCTCAAACTGTTGAGAATGCTATTCTGCTTTTAGGCTGCTTTTAATCAAGTTATGCAATTATGACATAATCATGCTTTCAAGCTACTGTATATAAAAGCTGTTCAATAAAGTTGAGGCTGCCTTGTCCTATTGAGAAAAGGTCCTCCTGATCTCGCTATTTTCTGTGTTTCTTTTCCATCCCACACCAGTGTACTCCTGGATTCCTAATAACTTGGCTAGGCTGGTTCCTGGCAGGTGGCACCTGAACAGGGACCTGAGGAATACTGACCCCATGGGACACCCCAAGAGAGTTGTTTTGCAGTGCAGCAGTTGACTCATAGGTGAGTCCATAATGTGAAGTAGGTCATATACTTCTGTAAATTTAGGTAATTGAGGGGGTACATTGTTAGTCAGGAGTAAACCGTGGGACAGTCTGGGTCCAAAGACCGTGATTTGCATGTGCAAGTGTTAAAGTCTATTCTCACAGCTTGCAGAGTCCCATGTGGATTCATCAATTGGGGTGTTTTCTCCAGCTTGTGCAGGAGGTATGCCCTTGGTTCCCAGAGGAGGGAACTGTCAATCAATATACTTGGGCAAAAGTTGGGTCCTGTTTGAGAGCTTATGACACTGCTCAAGGGCCTTATGGGATTCCCATTGAAACTTTTACAATTTATAATTTGGTCAAGGATTGACTCCACCCGAAACCTGAGGTTGAGTGCTTATGTCCCCTCCAGTGCAATCCCTCTGTGACTGCTCTCGATCAGGAGGTCTCTGATATTTTACCTAAGGAAAACCCTCTGTCTCCAGAGGAAATTCAACAGCTCAAGGGAGAGTCTACTTCATATCAGGAAGGGGAGGGGGAACAACCCCTTGGGGAAGAAAATTATAGTGATTATTTTGAGGGAGTGCCAACCAAAGATTTGATTAAACTTTCACAGCCTTATAGGATGTCTTTAAGAAAAGAGAGTGGGATCGCTCCATGTTTCCTCCCTCTACAGCTTCCTGGTTCCATCCACTCTCCTGGCTACTGTAGCACCTGTTCCACCAGCTTCTGCAGGTTTTGCTCTCTCTGCTCTAGCTCCTTCCCCTCAAGCAATTTCCCCTTTCCCACACGCTGGTGACTCCTTGGACGTCTTCCCCATGTGCTACTCCGTTGCAGCAAGCTTTGAGATTGGCTAGAGAAGTTGGAGAAGATACAATAGGATTGCTGGCATTTTGCTTTTACCCTCCCATTTGTTAATTTTCAAAAGCTTATGTGTCTTTTCAGTGGAATGTTTTGCCTCAGGAAATGGCTATCAGTCCCACTCTTTGCCAGCAATTTGTAGCTCAGATTCTTTCCCCCCTCCGACAGCAGTATCCACAGGTTTACTGTATTCATTACCCTGGATCTAAGTTACTCTCATTTTTACGCCTGCACCCTTTGATTTTTCCTTACCTTCATTCTGCTGTCCCACTTCCTCATGCAGATCTTGCCTTTACTAACAGTTCCTCTTCTGGCTATGCTGTGTTAGTTTTAAATGGTCAAATTTTTAGGGAGGGGGGAGGTGGGTAGAGGGAGAGGGACAGGTGGGATCACACCTGCGGTGCATCTTACAAGGATATATGTGAAACTTAGTAAATGTAGAATGTAAATATCTTAGCACAATAACTAAAAAAACGCCAGGAAGGGTATGTCAACCAGTGTGATGAAAATGTGTCAAATGGTTTATGAAGCTAGTGTATGATGCCCCATGATCCTATCAATGTACACAGCTATGATTTAATAAAAATTTAAATAAAATAAAATACAATAAAATAAAATAAAAAATAAATAAATGGTCAAATTTTTAAATGTCATACTGTTTTTTTTATTTTTTTTTCCCAATGAGTTGAACTATTTGTAGCACACTTAGCTTTTCAAAAATCTCTCTGTTCTTTAAATCTTTATACTGATAGCAATTGGGTTTTTTGCTGTTTGCAGGTTTTGGAGGAAGCCACCATTGGCCCTTCAGTGGATTCGGCTCTTTAAGTACTTTTGTTACAGATTCAGCAGACTTTATGTGCCTGGTCTGCCCCCTATTATGTTGGTCACCTTCATAGTCATACTGCTTTGCCCAGGTCTTTAGCTGAAGGCAATGTCCTAGCTAATTCTCTCTGTCATGTGGGTTTGGTTATGTTGTCTATGAGATAAGGCCCAAGCTTGTCATGCCATTCTATTATTATTATATCATAGCTGTGTGCATTAATGCAATCATGGGGCACCATACACTGGTTTTATATATCATTTGACATATTTTCATCACACTGGTTAACATAGCCTTCCTCGCATTTTCTTAGTTATTGTATTAAGACATTTATATTCTACATTTAGTAAGTTTCACATCTACAGTGCATCTTACCAGGGTACATGTGAAACTTCTCATGCCATTCATCATCAAAATGCACATCCCCTGCATCTGCAGTTTGGTATTTAGAGAAAAACAGCTGTACAGGTTGTGAAGTAGTGTTCTTATTGCTTACCTCATGTTCCAGCACCCCATTATGGGGTTAATCCTCGAGGCCTTTTGCCTGGAAATTTATAGCAAATGAATGTCACACATTTTTTCTCCTTTTGGTAAACTTGCTTATGTGCATGTCTGTGTGAATACTTATTCTGGGTTTCTTGTGGCTTCTGCTCATTCTGGGTAACCTATCAAGAATATTAAAGCACACCTTTTGCACTGTTTTTCTGTCCTTGGAGTTCCCAAAGTTATCAAAACAGACAACGCCCCTGCCTATACATGAAAAGTCTTTGCTTCTTTTATAGCACAATTTTCTATCCACCATTCTTTTGACATTCCTTTCAATCCTCAGCGTCAAGGCATTGTGGAACTGGCTCATGCATGCCTAAAGCTTCAACTGGAAAAAATAAAGCAGGGAGAGTTATATCCCCTGACACTTCACAATTATCTTTCTCATGCCCTTTTTGTCCTTAATTTTCATTCATTAGATCAGGAAGGCCAGTAGTCTGCAGATTGCTTTTGGCATCCCCGCCTGTCCTGGCTCCTTCCCCTTAGTTAAGTGGAAGGACCCCCGCACAAGGCAGTGGTTTGGCCCCAAGACAGTGCTCATTTGGGGGTGAGGGCATGTTTGTGTTTTTCCAGAGACTTCGGATAGACCCCGCTGGCTTCCAAAGAGGCTTGTCAAGGTGGCGGAGTTCCCTTGCAGTGACCCCACTCGCCTGATTACCTCTCTTAAGAAAATGAAGCTGGAGGATCCTGCTCCTCCTCCCTGAGACCGTGCAGCAAAGGGACCCTTCAGACTATCTCAGAGAACCCCATCAGCATTTGATCTGGGGACAAATGAAGCCACTAACCTCTCAGGCGAGGACCTACTCCAGAGGCAAGGAGCAGTACCCACGTCTGATCACCTTTTTGTGGCTATGATAGCACTGCTAATGTTGCAGGTTGGCTTGGTGGGAGGGTAACCCTATTGGGCTTATTTCCCTGATCCCTCTTTTCTTCTCCCTGTTGCCTGGGGTTATCCTAATGTGCCAGTCTTTGTCAGTAACACCCCTTTCTTTGGACCCCCCCATGGGGAGCCCTTTGTTACTCAATGGACCCTCTATCATTATACAGGGTCCTCTGAGGGAGTTCCTCTGTGTATGATTCCTTGGGTAAATCACACAAGTTGTTTACAGCTAGCCATGGAACTACACAAGATTTTAGGCCATTGTAATGGGCGCACTCCTTCCAGCTCCAATCCCATACTTCCTTTTTCTGAGTGGAACATGACTTTTTACGGATTTCCACAACTGCAGGCCATCAAAGCAGGGGTATCTCCCCCAGCCTCTTTAACTCCCTGCCCATTATTAATATATGAACATTCTTTTGATGACTTTCCCCTGTGGAGAGCTTGTTCTTATACCCCTGGAGCTATCCACAAAATTTTTGGCACATCCTGTCCTTTTTGGCTGTAAAGCCAGGTCCCTTTCTTTGTTGCTCTCAGTGGTGGGGAAACTTCTCCAATCAGGAGGGACCACTGGGGACTGGACTATGACAGTTTTGTCTTCCCTTGGAGGTCAGTTGCAAACAGGCCTTAGGCGAGCTGCTGCTGCCACCGGTCCAATAACCTTCACACATCCTACTGTGGAGAAAAAGGCTAATAAGCAAACTTTGTATCTCAAGGCATGTGTAAAACACCCCCCCTTTTTTATTTTTTAGCAGATCCTTAAAATATTACCATGAAGACTCACATTTTTCCAGAGAAAGTCTCTGTGGCTACAGAGTATGAATATGTTGTTACTTGCACTAATCATAACTTAACTAATTGTCTTTTTAGCACCCAGCTGTACCAAGATATTGTTTTACTGCAGCAACCCCCTTTTGTTATGATTCCAGTACATGTGAATGGCACTTAGTATGCTGATCCTGGGTATCAAGTTTTGCAGTTATTAGTTGAGCAGCTTAAATTCCCTAAGCGTTTTTTAGGCATATTAGTTGCTGGAATTATTGCCCTTGTAACTACTGTAGCCACAGCTGCTACTGCTTCAGTAGCCCTTAATCCATACAGACTGCTCATTATGTAAATGCTCTGTCTAAAAATGTTTCAACTTCTTTAGGCATTCAGGAAAAGATGGATGCAGGATAATATTTAGAAATAAACATATCCTTCATCAAGTACACAAAGTGAACTCAGTGTGAATTTAAAATGGCTTGCTTTTTTTCCAAAGGCTTAAGGGACCTGGGCCCCCCTGGGACACATGCAGAGTTGGCTTCCCTGGAGTTAAAAATTCTACAAGCCCATTCTCTGAAGCTGTGCGCCCTGTGAAGCCTGAGATCAAAGGGAATGCCACCCTTCCTCAGAGATATGGGCCAAAGGGTTGATGTATGTTAACAACATATTGTCAGAGGTCTATAGGTGCTCTGCCCTGAGGAAAATACACAGTCGTTACTTCATACTGAGTAAACTGAGTGAACACTTGAAGATACTCTTCCATTAACTCTGTTCCCCTGTGGCTACTCTCTTCTTTATGATTTAGTTTACACACCTGCCCAGAGATTAGTCAGTGTCTAGAAGAAGATGTTTACTGCAAAAGTGATTGTGTTGATGTGGTAACAGGATATTTCCTTTCAAGTTGATTTCAGATAGGTAACATGAGGTAATGGTGAAACTAACAGATAATAGATTAAGTGTATACGTGACTAGAAAGGTATAAAATCAAACCCCTAAATAAAGAACTTCACTACACGTCATCCCATCCCATGTAGTCTGTTTCTTGACTTAATAATTACAGGAGCAAGTTTACACCCACAGCAAAGCTGCTGTTCATTCACGTCTCCGGCCATGCAACAATGGATCATAAAATTGAGGAAAAACTTAATGTGGTTGAAGAGGTAGTCCTGCTTTTAGAACAAGAAGTTGAAGCCCTTAAGGCCCATCTTCCTCTATGCTATCATGTAGTGTTTGAATGGATTTGTGTTACTGCTTATAAATATAATGCTATGGAGTGGAGTTGGTATTTTGTCCAGCGACACTTGCAGGGCATTTGGACTTCTAATAACTTTTTAGTAGATATATATAACTGCTCTGCATTTTCATATCCAGTCTGTTCAAAATGCCCATTTATAGATGTCACCACAAGAGGTGGGCACAGCTATACAGAAGTTTTTTACTAACTTTATACCATCAGCATTTTTCACTTATGTGATATATGCCCTTATTGGGTTTATAATAATGATTATTATAATCATTATTATATGATCTCTTTGATCTTTAATCCCTCCTAATGTTCATTATTATAATCAAAGGAATAATGGTTTTGATTTTGCTGTGTATATTTCCTGCAGCCCTCCGGAAAGCCTTCACAGCAGTCCGAGAATTAAAGGCCAATCTTCACCACATGTGCTTAGAAAGAAAAATAGGGGGAGCTATTGGAAGCCGATCTCCTGGGAGGCCAGGTTCCCCAGTTTTGAGGAACTACATCTGAGTCAAAGACTAAATGCAACCTGGCCCCAACTGTTTTCTGTTATTTATGGCTCGTTCTTGAACCAGATTAGAATGGAAACATGCCCTTTTGGTCATCTTAGACTACTGAGAATGCTATTCTGCTTTTAGGCTGCTTTTAATCAAGTTATGCAATTTTGACAAAATCATGCTTTCAAGTTACTGTATATAAAAGCTGTGCAATAGAGTTGAGTTTGCCTTGTCCTATTGAGGAAAGGTCCTCCTGATCTCACTATTTTCTGTGTTTCTTTTTCATCCTGTGCCAGTCTACTCCCAGGTTCCTAATAACTTGTCTAGGCTGGTTCCTGGCAGGGCTAGTATTGCATTATTCTCTGACCCTGGTACCTTACACAGTGCCTAGTGAATGGTTGGTGTTTAGTTAGCTTATTGAGTAAAAGGACACTAAAAATCCAAACTATATCATGCTGTACAAGCTAAGATTAATTTTGGAATAAAGCTGATCTGAATTATGGAATTTTGGGGAACTATATGCAATTTGATGTTAGCAAATATAGTGGCATGAATAATCTATTAACATAGTATGGGCTGCCTTAATAAATAGGGATTCTTTGGCATGTTAATTATGTACAAATACATGTATATCTGGTGGATACAAAAATTCAAGGCCACTGTACTGTTTTTTCTTATGTGAGTTACCAATTTACTTTCAATGCGGTCATGTGAGTTCACAGTGAAAAACACTTATTGTGTGAATGCAACAAATTCATTTATGCTGGCACTCAGTTAATAAGGCTTCACTTGACATGTAAGGTCAATATGGAGAGACTATGTGTAAAAAATGGAGTTAAGGGAATGGCTGAGAGCACTGCATTTCTTGGTTTTGAGTACCAGCTTTACCATTTGCTAGGTGTATACCTCAACCAAGTGACTTAATCTCTCTGTGTCTAAGTTTCCTCATCTATAAAATGGGAAATAATAAATGTGATATTAGACTCTTCTTCATAAGGTTATTATGAGTAATAATGAATTTCTGTCTATTAAGTACTTAATGCTCTGGAGCCTGGCACAGAGTCAGCTCCACATAAATGGGGTTTTGTTAATGCTATTGTTGTTGTGATATATGGCTGGTGTGGTTGTGTTATCTATTGAAGTGCCATACAGATAGGTAGTGACTGTTACTCCAAAAGGAAGAAACAACAAAGCCTTTATAAGCTGCCAACTCCTAGAATGGACAGAAACCTAACAGTCTCTTAGTAGGGTTCATAATGGCAACAGGATCAAGCCAAGTTGAGCTATGAAATTTACCCCAGATACTTTCTAGGTGTCAGTCCCTATTCTCTCTTTGATCTTTAATCCCTCCTAATGTTCTCACTCTCCTATAGAGGATTTGAAAAGAGTAGCTTGGCCATGGAGTTTGGTACAGTGTGTTTCCTGAATGTGCCTTGAAGGAATAAGACACATTCTGATAGGTCTGATCAGGAGATCACAAAACAGGCCTCCAGCCTGCCTAAAGGACATGGTGTCCTGTCTGCCCAATCAGACCTTTAGACTAAGGAAAAATGTGTCTTTGGGCTTGGGGCTGGGCCAGGTGCTTTAGGGTTGTTTAAAAAGATTGCCCTGTGAGTTTTCAGTCAGGAGTGCTAAGGTAAATCATTCTGAGCAGGTGTACAGGTCTGGCTAAAGGAGAAGGAAAAGTCAAGAAGGTTGGGTCATGAGGAGAGAAGTGAGAAGAAGTTTCTTTCAGAGAAGGTAATTGGAAAGGTAAGCCTCAGAGGTGCCTAGAGCAGGAATATACCTTCCTCCCCAATTCTTAAAGATATAGACTTTCTGGGAAACTTCTTATTGCTCTACATGCATCTGAAATCAGTATTATGTACTCGGAGTCCTATGGATAAATAAAAAAAAAATCTCTGGAAGAGGTCACTATTAATTATTGATCTCTCATGAGGAATTAATTTATTAGATCAAAGAACTAGTGAGTGGAGACATGCGGGAATGATAAAAAGGTAAAATCAGATCAAAAGAAGAGAGAAGAACACAAAGAGCACCTGTAACATAGGGATTTTTTCCAAGAAGACAAGCCTGAGTGGCATGCCACAGTGGTTGTAGGTCCTTGGGACCCTGGAGTAGGGAAGCCACTATAAGATAGATCACAGAAAATGAATGTCATAAATAATGGAAGATCAATAACAATAGCTAATTATCTGATTGCCTCACTATGTCTTTTAAACTCACAACCACATTATTAGATAGGTACTATTAGTCTTTCCATTTTACAAATGAGAACTTAGGCTTTGGGGGGGGCAGAGCCAAAGCAAGCTGTTTAAGGACTTGTTAACAACAGAGTTCAGTTTTGAACCTAACACTGGCTGATTTCAGAGCCCAGATTCTTCACCACTCTTTTGCTACCTGTATGCTTCTAAATTCATGCTTACTTTTCAGTGTACCTATCAGATGCTGCCCTCTTTCTGAGGAAACACAGCCACCTTCCCTCCAAGACCCTCCTTGTTATTTTATCAATTTGTATAAATACCTCTAGGGTGGATTATATCATTAGTACTAACTAGCTCCTATCTTGTTTTGCTTGACAAGGCGTGTGTGTGTGTGTGTGTGTGTGTGCTTGTGTGTGTGTGTGCGTGTGTGTGTGTGTGTGTGTATTTGTGTAATATAGACAGAAAGAGAAAGAGGGAAAGAAGAAAGAAGAGAAAGAGAGATAAAAGGAGAGAAAGAGAAACTTGAGCGATAGGGGCTATGGCTTTTTCTCTCTGCCTGTAATATAGCACAGTCTGGGCTGGGCAGTGAGTTGTAAACCATGAATACCCCTACTATTTTAGACAGAGTGGGAAGGGAAGGAATCTCTGAGTGGGTGATGTGTGCACAGAAATATAAATGAAGAGAACAAATGAACTATGTTCTTGGTCTTCTGTATACTGTTGCTACCAATACAGAAATCTAAGGATACCCAATTGATTATTCTTAATGAGAGACCACTTTTCATTAGATCTTATGTCCAATGCCAGGGCTTTTGGACTCTAGATTTGGTAGAGCCTCCTCAGGAGTCCCTTAGGATCCTAATATTCATTTTATCTAGGTCATCTCTGTTCTGTTTTATTTCTATGTTTATGCAAAGTTATATTTGTTTTTCTGCCGGGAGCCAATGCTGGGAGCCGAAAACCTAAGAATAAGCTTATCAGGAATATTCATAGCCGGTTTAACAGGAATAGTCACAGCTGGAAAGCATTTAAGGGCAAGTAGGGCATTGTTACCCTTGGCTCCAGGAACTTGGTTCCAGACACTAAAAAC
>CAUYPK010034439.1:0-63248 GCA_963574355.1 Loris lydekkerianus
TAGCAGCTTGCATTTCCTTGAGCTAAGATAATACCAATATTTTCCTGGGGCAAAGGGAAATTACAGGATTCAATCTACAAGATACATATTGTATAGGTGCAGAAGAACTTTGGTTACATACAAAAAGTTTTACACATGTATCCCAAATTGGATTTATTACCAGGATTTTCAGTCTAATTATATGTGGGATAATCTACTAATAGAACACGCTACATTATTAGAAACAATGAGAAAAACCATACAGTCACTTCAAGATACATGAAAAAGCTTTTGAAAGAGGCAACATAACTTGTTGATAAAAAACTTTTTTTTTCTTTTTTATTATTTTTTTTTATCATAGATAAAAATGTGCACCATAGATGTGGCCCAAATCATCACCCTCCCTCCACCCAAACCTCCCCCCTCCCTTCCCCTTCCTTGGTCCTTTCCTCCTAATTTTGTGGTATAGTGGGGTTATAGCCTTATTGTGAAAGCTATAGTTTACCTTCATAGTAGGGCTGAGTACATTGGGTACTTTTTCTTCCATTCCTGGGATACTTTGCTAAGGAGAATATGTTCCAGCTCTGTCCTAACCTAGGAGCGCCAGAAGTGGCGCGAATCTCCGTGCAGACGGTGAGGCTCCACCCCCCTGGCCTCTTGGCTCCGCCCACTGTCTTCCGGCCAGCGGGGCGCTGGTAGTCATGGTGATCGCCGGCGTTCTGGCCGCTCCTCTCGGACTCCAGGGAAATTCTCGTTGCTATGGCGATCGCCGGTGCTGTGGCTTGGGGGACTTCTTCTGCCTTAGTTCCGCCCAGACCCCGCCCTCGACGTCGGGGATTCGTCAGACGTCCGCAAGTGCGGCGTGACCCTGGTTGCCATGGTGATCGCCGCAGCGGGTCGGGTGCAGACCAGGCCGTGCGGAACCCCCAGCCTCTGCAGCTGCTGCGGGTGAGTTCGTCCGCCCCTCTGTGCGATCCTCAGCCCACCCCGGCGCGGGGCCGTCCCGGAGGCCGGAGTCGCGAGGGCGCCGCACCCCCCCGCCCACTGCCTACCCCAATACCCTGAACGCAGCCTGCGACTCCCAGAGCCGCCTCATTTCCTGACTCACCACCCTGGGCAGGGTCAGGTGCGGAAGGATAACAGCAGACCTTGGCCAAGGCCGCCCTAGTGGGCAGAAGGGCTGGACGGGAGAGTGAGCTGCTGAGTAGGTTTGAGAGATGAGACGCGGGGTGGGCCGAGGGCTTGGGGGGGGAAGGCTGAAACTAAAGGGCCCCCAGTTCACCCTGAGATTTCATCCTGTAGGACCTAGGAGAGGAAGGCGTAGGTCTGTCTTTAAAGCTGAAGAGAAGTTAGGGAGAAACTCAAGGGTGAGTGTTCAAGGATTTGCATGGCTCCCTCACTCCCTTTTTGCTGGTTGTGTCCGCAGGATTCTGGAAGGATGAGGTCCTCCCTGACACCTTTGGGGCCCCCTGTGAGCCGAGATCGCGTCATCGCCAGCTTCCCTAAGGTAGAGAGTCATTATGTCTGCACTGCTTTTCTGACACTGTGGCCACACCAGCTCCCCCCAGTCTTCACTCACTCCCAGTAATAAAGCATCCAATTTACCAGGCTTCTCTTTAAGAAGCTAGGACACTGGCCATTGGCTTGCTCAAGGCAGCAAGTTAATGTCAACAACCAGGTACCACTGTGGCATGGGGGTTATATGGACATGGACTTAGCAGTCAGACAGTCCTGGCTGTGAATCCTGATTTCGTCAGTAAACTACATGTGTGCATGAGTAAGGTCCTCAGACTCTCAGACCTGCTGCAGGAGGATAAATCCTGTCTTGAGGTACACAGAAGCTCCCTTGCAGTCATGGCTGCTGTTGTTCTCATTATCATTACTGTGGTCAAGATAGCATTCCAGGCTCGGTGCCTGTGGCTCAAGAGGCTAGGGCACCCACCACATACACCAGAGCTGGCGGGTTCAAATCTAGCCTGGGCCCGCCAAACAATGACAACTGCAACCAAAAAAATAGCCAGGTGTTGTGGCTGGGCGCCTGTAGTCCCAGCTACTTGGGAGGCCAAGGCAGGAGGTTGCTGTGAGCTATGATGCCACAGCACTCTACCCAGGGCAACAGCTTGAGGCTCTGTCTCAAAAAAAAAAAAAAAAAAAAAAGATAGCATTCCAGTTTCCTGACCCCAAATCCAGGACTCTCTGCCCTTGCCATTCTGTATTCAATTTCTGCTAAAAACTCTTCTTTATTAAAATCCAATATTAATTGCAGCAGTCAGTGCAAATCAGTAAAACCTCCACAGAGGACAGGAGGACAGTATTTAGCCAAGTTGCAGAAGCCCCTGGCCTCTGATCCAGCCATTCCACTTCTAAGAATTTACTCTGTGGATACCCTGGCGTGGTGTGCAGTGTGCACAAGGACGGATGTTGCAGCAGCTGTAACAGCAGAAGGTCAGACACAACGTAAATGTCCTCTGAGAGGAGGGTGGTTAAACAAGCAGCACTACTTCCTAGCACAGATGTGAGGAAGAAGGAGCCACCTCCTCAGAGGCCTCCATGCAATGAGAGCCCAAGTAAATCATTACATAGAAATGCAAAGAATAGAGCAGTGTGCAGCAGAGCGTGTGGAGCACACTCCTGTTGTGTAAAAACAAAGAGGGGGGAATGTCTTGTGTTTGTTTATATTATACATGCAGAAAATATTTCCTGAAGGATACATAAGCCCCTACTCTGTGGTTGCCCGTGTGGCTTGGGACAGGCATAGAGAGAGATCCTCTCTGTGGAATGAATGGTCTTTTGTATCTTCTGGATTCTGCACCCAGGTTTGTAAAGAGGAGGTGACCATAAACTCCGGGTGTTTGGGCTGTGCAGCCATTCCTTCTTTCTCCTTCTTTGGCAATGACAATGGTAACCAGAGAAGACGGAGGCTGGTGTTTCATGAACCAAAAGAAACAGAAGTGTGGCCGAGTGCAGTGGCTCATGCCTGTAGTCCCAGCACTCTGGGAGGCCGAAGCAGGTGGGTTGCCTGAGCTCAGGAATTCAAGACCAGCCTGAGCAAGAGCAAGACCCTGTCTCTAAAAATAGGCTGGTGTTGTGGCAGGCTCCTGTAGTCCCAGCTACTGAGGGCGCTGAGGCAAGAGGATCACATGAGCCTAAGAGTTTGAGGTTGCTGTGAGCTCTGATGACTTCACAGACCTCAACCCCAGGGCCGCAGAGTGAGACTCTGTCTCAAAAAATAAAAAAGGAAATGTTATTAGCATAAAACATTCCAGCTCTCATGGGACAAAGGACCCTATTGACAGCATGGGACAGTGAGGATCAGAAAGATAGGAAGGGGTGCCCAACATCACACAACTGGGCATGGTGGAGCTAGGATTTGACCTGGCTGAGTCTGGCTGCAGGGCTCCTTGCTCCAGGAAGGCATCCCAGAGCATCCATGCTGTTTTCACAGAAGGTGGGATTCTCCTCCTCCTGCCTGCAGGAGTCAGGGGTCACAGACCACTGCTGGCCACGTTCATCCCGCATCCCAGAACCACACCACTTCAGACCTGAGGAATTTGTGGTCAGGTCAGCCTGGGTCCATAGAGCATTGCCTGGGAAAGTCCTTCCCTCTACTCTGCGTGCCTCAGTTTTCCTGTCTCTAAAACTGGCTCACCCTTCCTTACCACACCTCTCTAGTCAGTCCAGAACAGTGAGATTCTTCTACTGACCACTGTGTCCAGCTTTACCCATAACTCAAAGCTGTCACAGAAGTTGACAGGAAAAAACAGTCAGCTTTTTCCTGTGGTAGCTGACACTCGCCTGCACAAGAACAGACTGTTGGGCTAAGCTGTTCACCTGCATGATTGTCCAGTTACTCCTCCAAAAACCACATGAAAAGGTGCTGTATGAGCGCCTCATTTTACACATAAGGAAACCGAGGCCCAGTGAGGTTTCGTAGCTTGCCTTTTGCAAAGCTTCTTCTACCGTCTGCTGCCTCCATCACAGCTGAAGCTAAGAGGGCAAGTAGGCCCTTGCAGAGCCTGACTGATCCTCTCAAACCTGGAAGAGACACTAGGGCCGGGTAGGGGAGCTGTAGATGCAAGGAGCACCCAGACAGGCAGAGCAGGTGGGGCGGGAAACCGTACCCATGCACGGAAGATCGCACCAGCAGCCTCAACAATGCCCTTCTCCCCACATCCCTACCACGTTAGCCAATCTGATGGCAGGAAATAGTGGTCACTTTGTGTAATTTCATTTTTTTCTAATTATAAACAAATGAGATCTGGGTGTGGTGGTTCATGCCTGTAATCTCAGCACTTTGGGAGGCCAAGGCAGGAGGATGAGGGATCACTTGAGGCCAAGAGTGTCAGGCCAGCCCGGGCAACATAGCAAGACCTCGTCTCTACAAAAAATGTAAAAAAATTAGCCGCCATGAAAGTGCACACCCATAATCCCAGCTACCTGGGAGGATGAGGTGGGAGGAACGCTTGAGCCCAGGAGTCAAGGCTACCATGAGTAATGATCACTCCAGCCTATGTGACAGGGTGAGACCTTGTTTCAAAAAAAAAAAAAAAAAAAAAAAAAACTACACTAAAAACTATTCAGTATGTGCCATCATTTCTTAACAGTCTGTGGACATTTATTGAGCCTTAGTGTATGCCAGGCTGGCTCTGTGCTGATAGCTTTACAAACATTATCTCATTTGTCTCTGATGGGGAAGTTAAAGTTCAGAGATTTGGGCAAAGCAGGTAAGGGTGGGGAGAGCATGGGCAGTTCTTCCTGACCTTGAGGCCCACACTCCTAAACCACTGCTCAGTTCTACCTTCCAAGAAATGTGGAAGACTCAAAGTCCCCTCTAGGACGTTGTCCTGGTGCAGGTATGCATACTTTTAAAACTAAAATGGCATCAGAGATCCACAGACTGTGTGGGAGGACCTTGGAGCCAAAAGGGCCCTCATTTTCCACCCCTCCTTTCACTCCAAGAGGTCTGGTTCCAGAGAAGGCAGAGGGCTGTCACATGCATGCAGCAAGGGGACAGCACCCCAGGTGAGACACATATCTCTGAGTCTCTGTCTACCTGCCTAGGCACTTTGATCTAGCCTGGCTCCGCTGGACTCACAAGACCCCAGAGCCTTGAGGCTGATGACATAGAAGACAGACATGACAGAGGGTCAGGGAAAGCTAAGGAGGCCGCCAGCCGCAAGGCTCAGGAGAAAGGGCTGGGAAGTCCCCATTCGCTGCCCAGCCCTGAGATTGGAGCTGCAGCTTGGCAGCATGGTTTTTCAGTCTGTCTGTCCATCTGTCTGTCTCTTTGCAGTGGTACACACCCGAAGCCTGCCTGCAGCTCAAGGAGCACTTCCACGGACACGTCAGCGCAGCCTGCCAGCGCAGGAACATGGGGACTGTTGGGTGAGCCTGTGGGGCGTGGGGCGGGGGACAAGAATTAGGGGAAGGAGGGAGCACATGAATGAATGTGTGAATGAAAGAATAAATAAATGAAACGCTTACACAGACCAGGCCAGTGCAACCCGGTATAGACCTAGAAGGGTTTTGTTTTGTTTTGGTTTGGTTTGGGTTTTTTTGCAGTTTCTGGCCAGGGCTGGGTTTGAACCCGCCACTCTGGCATATGGGGCCAGCACCCTACCCCTTTGAGCCACAGGCGCCGCCCACCTAGAAAGGTTTTTATCTGGCTCCACTTGACACACCTCTGCCACGTGCAATGACCCTTTTCCCACTAGGGTGATTTTCAGCCTGGGGGCTCAGCACAGGTTCATTCCCTTGTCCCCATCCCCTAAGGTCTCAGTGTAAGTGTCAGGTCCTCTGGGACCCTTCTCTGATCCCCCATGACCACCACCTCCAGCCTGGGGTGGATGGGGTGCCCCTCCCATGTGCTCTTGTGCCCCAAGAACTAACCTCCTAGAATTGTGGATTTACTTGTCTGCAAGCCAGAGGGGGTTCCTGCCTCTAAAGCACCTGCCACCACCAGCACAGGGGTTTGGCAATATTCATTTAATGAACAGGTCAAGGGCCTGCTTTAGCCCTTCATCCTGACGAGCTCACAGTCCGCTCAAGGAGTTGGCTGAGCTCATGGGTATCACACAGTGTGGTGAGGCTTCAAGAGAGCCCAGCTCAGAGGTCCCCAAGGCTACACAGAGGGAGGCAGAGCTCAGGTCAGAATGGCTGAAGAAACTGTGGTCATGGGATGGACGTAATGCCATCAGCTGGGGAGTGCTAGTGCCACAGCCAGTTCTGTGTGTAATTACTTCCCTGACTCTACTGGAAGCAGGGAAACTAAGGCACAGAGGGTTCCTGCCTCAAGGTCTTTGCAAGTACCTTTATCCTTCATCTGAGAAATGGGGTCAGAGTCAGCCTGTTCCAGAAGAAGAGAACCACCTGGGAGCAGGGTAGACACACAGCCCCTGCCCTCGTGGACAGGGCAAGGTGAACTGCAGTCTGAGTCACAAGGTAACACAGAGACACCCTCTGGGTGTCTACAAGCCATTGCCTGTCAGGTGTTTTCCCAGGTTTGTAGTTGCAGCTGTTGAATTCCTTTGGGATGAAACTTTTCAAATACAAATCCCAGGAAGCTGGGTGGCAGATACCCGTAGTCCCAGCTACTCAGGTGGCTGAAACAGGAGGGAGAACATGAGCCCAGGAGTTCAAGACCAACCTGGGCAACATAGCAAGACCCCATCTTCCCAGAAATGCTGCTGCAAAGGGTGTAGGACACACCCAGAGTAAGGCTGGTGGCTGCTGTCAGTGAGCAGTGTCCCCAGAGAGCCTAAGAACCTCAAAGCTGACTTGGCTTAAGCCACAGCCAGATGTGTTGACCCAGAGTCCTGTACACACTGTGCTCCTGGGCCTTTCCAAGTGAGCAGGTGACGGTGGCATCCTGGTCGGAGAGTACCTGCTTGCCAGGAGCTGGAGCCCAGGTGGGCATACAGCCCTGGGGTGGGCAGGAGGGTGCCGGGGCTGCCTGCACCCTGCCCCTCCTGGTGCCTCCATGCACAGAGGCCGCATGTCTGACCCTCGGCATAGCTCCTCCCCCCAGGGACATGCCTGTGGCTCTTGGTTACCACACCCCCACCTCGGGCTTTTGTCTCTGCCCTCTCAGCCTGTGACTCAGCCTCTTGTCATGTCCACCTCAGGACCGGGCTTTGGCCAAGTGGGGCCTGCGGTACAGCTCCAGGGGCATCAGCATCCCCAGAGCAATGCAGATGCTCCCGCCCTCCCCTCTGATGTCTGGAGAGGGGGGACAGGGTGGCCTGTCCTATGTTCAGGAGTGAGGGGTGGCTCCCCAGCAGAGAGCTCAGGGAAGGAAGGGCCTGTGAGTGTCCACAGACTCTGCCTGAGGCCACATGGATGTATCTTCCACAGGCTCAGACTTTCCAAGGTAGTTGTTGTTGGTGATCTCTACGTGGGGAAGACCAGCCTCATCCACAGGTATGCACTTCCTAAGCCCCATCGGCCACACCGTCTAGCACCAACTTGTCACACCTCTACCTGGGTGGCCCAAATGACGTTGTCACAGTAGGAACAGGGTGGCTCCCAGGAACCACTGTGCCTCAGCCTGGTGGCAGCTAGAGGGAAAGGGGTACCAGAAATCAGGGAGATGGTAGGGTCGGGCATCTGGAAGACTGGTGTACCCCTGGGACCACAGACTCACCCATCCACTGCCTTCCCTGTGGTTGCACACCCACTTTCGCTTAGCTTCTAACTTGCAGATTTTCGGGGCTCCTGCCCCTCCCTTCCTGCACACGTTCTTGGTGGCTACTCTGTCCATCCACACTCGCACTATCACAGGGATGCTTCCGTGCACGTTTCTGTGAGGACCCTTCTCTGATGACTTCTCTGCCTCCCACAGGTTTTGCAAGAATGTTTTTGACCGAGATTATAAGGCCACCATTGGGGTGGACTTTGAAATTGAGCGCTTTGAGATTGCAGGGATTCCCTACAGTCTCCAGATGTGAGTGCCTCTGTCTGTTTTTCTGTCTGTCTTCTCCCCTGCCAGCCCCAGGTGCCTGCCTCTCAGTGGCCCAGTGGCTTCGTCCCTCCTCTTGTTTCTCTCTCGCCTGGGATGAGCCTTACCCACCCTGGCTAGCATCTTGCCTGGACCCTCCCCTTTCCGTGCTCTCGTACATGGCCGTCCCTGCCCCAGGCTTGCCTGCTGGAAATCACCAGGACTTTGTCTTGGCCCCTTCCCCTTTGTCTCTCCCAGGTTCCTTCCTCAGTCCCCTGGCCCGGTTTGAGCTGAGCCTGCATGAGCTCCTGACTCTGTCAAGACTGTTCCCTCCCCTCTCAGGACCTCCTCAGCCCTGTGGTGCTGCAGACAGATGATAGCGAACTGGGCCTGCAGGAGAGTATAGGGTTAGTCCAGAGCAAAAGAGGCTATAAGAACACAGGGCTGAGGTACTGTGGGAGCTGCAGAGCTGGGACTGCAAAGAGCCTGTGGGGGCAGCCTGGGTAGAGAATGAGAGAGTAGCTGGTGGCTAGACTCACTGTTGTGACCACAGGCTGTATCTCATCAGAGGGCCCAGG
This sequence comes from Loris lydekkerianus, assembly GCA_963574355.1. Lineage (NCBI taxonomy): Eukaryota > Metazoa > Chordata > Mammalia > Primates > Lorisidae > Loris > Loris lydekkerianus. The sequence goes on from CAUYPK010034439.1 coordinate 8,494, forward strand.
ACAAAACAGGAACACTGTCCCAGCTCTTGTCTTACATTGAGACAAGTGGCAGCCTCCCAACAGGCCCCACTCTCAGGCCACCACTCCCAGCTCCTCCCTCCAGAGTCTTCTTCAGAAATGAAAGAAAGTTAATGAACGAATTAATGAAAAAAACCTGTCACTGCATTTCTTCAGAAATGAAAGAAAATTAATGAATGAATTAATGAAAAAAACCTGTCACTGCATCTCTCTGGATCCCTTAAAAATTTTTCAGACCAACAATGTGCTACTTGTGGTCTGTCTACTTTTCAGTTTACTGGGAAAAGTTAAATTTCGATCTGCTGACTTTAAAATGGGATAGATTTTCAGACTCATCCCTACATACTGACCTCCTGCCTTGTTCTAAACCAGGGTGAGTAGATCTCAGCATGTGGGCCTTCTCCTCTACTAGGCTGTGCCCATGGCAGACATTAATCGACTTTGCATTCTTTTCCATGGATCCAAGGCTCCTAAGTCCTTCTTGACATCCAGAGAGCTGGAGCTAACTGCTCAAAGTCACCTGTTAGGGACCTGGGACCTGCAGCACAGAAGGTGAAGCAATGCCCCAGTGCACATGAGCAAGTGACAGAGCCATAGCTGGAGGCCCAGCCTAGAGCCCCAGCACCATTCACAGACCCTCTTCTGTAGGTAGACATCTACATCTTTAAGGGAAGCCCCATTGTGGGCCATATGCTACTTTTTTTTTTTTAAGAGATGGGGTCTCTCCCTGTCACTAAGGCTAGAGTACAGTGGAGCAATCATAGCTCAAGGTAACCTTGCAAACACCTAGATTCAAGCCATCCTCCACCTTTAGCCTCCCAAGTAGCTAGGACTACAGGTGCATGCCACCACAACTAGGTAATTTTATTTTAATTTTTTTTATGTAGAGACAGGGTCTCACTATGTTATACTGGCCTTGAACTCCTGAGCTCAAATGATCCTCTGGCCTCAGTCTCCCAAAGCTCTGGGATTACAGGCCTAAGCCACCACCGTGCCTGGCCCCTGTACTCCTTTTTAATGTCCCAGCCAGAAGAGACTGAGCTGCACTTCCATTCATCAGGGCAGTGGACCGACTGATGCCACGGCCCCTCTCCCCAGCCGCAGTGACTGCAGTGAGAGAGGTCCCCCCACACCCCAGGCACTTCCAAGCACCCAGGAAGGGATCATGAGAACCTGGGGACAGGGACAGAGGGTCACAATGGGCACTTCTTTGAAACCTACCCATTGGCATGGACGCTCAGGTCTCCTACCCTCCCTCCCACTAGCTTGTTGACTCAAAACACTGCAATTGCTTAACCTCCCACTACTTTCCTTTTCTCTCTCGCCCACCTTACAGCTGGGACACAGCTGGGCAGGAGAAGTTCAAGTGCATCGCATCTGCCTACTACCGGGGTGCCCAGGGTGAGCAGCCTGTGATTCTGGGGCCCTCAGCCATGTGCAGTAGGGCTCCCCGCTCAGCTCACCACAGGAAACCCAGATGCTCCAGTTTCTGGCCTCTGACCACTGAGAAAACACCTGGGCTTCTGCCTGGGGACAGGGAAGCTGCCTTCATGCTGGGGCCTGGCTGGCCCTTTAGGGACTCTGTGGTAGTGGGTGCTGGCTTTAAATCTCAGCCCCAGTCTTCAGCTCAGAAAGATCCTAAGAGAGGCCCCAGCAAGGAAGAGCAGCATTAGACTCCAGGGAAGAGGCTGACCCTCCTCAACAGGAGGGGCTGGGCCAAAGAGGAGGAGTGACAAGGGACCGTGGGAGGACAGCCAGGTCCCCAATGGGGCTTGCCACCCACACCTCCAGAGCCGAGGACAGCCCGTGCACCGGGCAGCGCTGACAGTCAGCAGGAGGCACACGTTAGCTCCCTGTGCCCACCCCACCTTCCTGGGGGAAGACGGAGATGGAGTTCAGTGGGAGATGTGAGAGAACCATCAGAAGCTTCTAGAACCAGACTCAAATTATTATAGAGTGCCATTGTGTCTACTTAATGTGGTTAAAAAAAAAAAAACACAGCACCTTTAAGATTTGGAAGAAGCAAAATCAGGAAACAAACCATGAGCGCCACAAGGCCTCTCCGGCCCCTCTCTTCTGAGACGGGAATGCTTCTCCCCATGGGGATGAGGTGTGAGGCGCCTGTCACAGCAGTCTGCAAACAGCAGCCTGGCTGCCATCATCCCTGTCCTCGGTTTCTTTTCCCTTCCCCTCTGCTTCCGGAGGGGACCTAGGCGCTCCTGCAGCTTTCAGCCAAGTGCAGAGGAAGCCCCTGTCCAGCCCTGCTCACACGCCTGGGGGCCAGTAGAGCACAGCCATTGTCCTAGAATGTCCTCCATAAGGGGGTCCAGCACTCCCCATTCCCCAACACCACTGGACAGGGCGGGGCAGTGAGCAGAGGAGCTCAGGGAACAGACTGCATCCTTTTCTGCCCACCCGGCTCCACAGAAGTTGTTCCCCTAAAGCTGGCTGTTGCAGTCATCATCATAGCCATAGCTTCGTTGTTGACAGTCTGTCCTGTGACAGGCCCTGGACAAATAGCTTTTTAAAACAGATGCACCTGTTTAATCCTTGCAGCAACCCTGAGAGCTAGAGGTCTCGTTCCCACCATCTTATAGGTGGGGAAACTAAGGCTCATCAGTTAAGACCCTCATCCGAGCCCCCTTAGCCAAAAGTGGCCGAGAGTCTCTGCTGTCAAAGCCCTTGAGTATCCTGCCTGCCTTTTCCACCCTCCCTGGTTTCTACCCTGAGGTCATGGGGAGGGCAATGGGGAGGTGGGCCCTGGGAGCCATGGAGTGTTTCCTCCCCACCTTCCATCGTGGGGTCTGGTACTGAGTGCTGGGAGGGGGGCGCCCTGGCAGTTCCTCAGGAGCTGGGCTCCTCCTGGGCCCCTCCTTTGACACAGAGCCCCTCTTTGTCACACTGCCTCACTGTGGCTGACTGGCTGTTGCCTTTTTCCGGGTCCAGTGATCATCACAGCCTTTGACCTTACTGACGTGCAGACTCTGGAGCACACCAGGCAAGTCCGGGTTCTGCAGCCCCTGTGCTTCCCCTGGGTTTAGGAAGCTGCCCGAAAGGGGTCCCCACTCCGAAGCCAGTGGGCGGGGCACCGTCCCTAGCACCTGAGTGTGAGGCCAGCACAGTCCCAGCGGGGCACGTGCTCCAAAGAGCCTACACTTGCTTTAATACTCTGCTGTCACCATCTCAAAAGTTAATCAGTTTTGAAGGAGGGGTCTCATATGTTCACCTTGCCCTGGGCCTTAAAATTTTAGGGCCAGTCTAGTCTGAAGGGACATGAATTTGGCCCTTGCTGTCTAGGGCAGAGCAAACTGGTCATGTGACCGAGTGTGGGAGGCCATCTTGCTTCTGCTGGGAGTCGTCCAGCTGGTGGACCAAAGCCCTGGGACATTCACATCCAGCATCTTCCAAACCCTGTGAGGGAAGCGAGCGGGATCGTTCCAGTTGATAAAAGTGCAGGACTCACCCAAGGTCTCAAGCCAGGGCCAGAGTGGGGTCTTCACTGCCCCTTAGCAGAGCTCCTGTATTTCCACCCCTTCCTATCCAGCTGAGCCCATCTGGTTGTGGTACCAGCACCCTGCCAGCGAGCATGGGCCAAGGCGCCCTTCCTGCACCTGCAGCCCGATGTTGCTGGCCCTAGGGAGGTGTGTGACCCTGTGCCCTGCTCTGGGTGAGTGGGTAGGTGGCATGTCTCAGCCGTCTCCCCTCTGCATTCCAGGCAGTGGCTGCAGGACGCACTACGAGAGAATGAGGCAAGCTCCTGCTTCATCTTCCTGGTGGGAACCAAGAAGGACCTTCTGGTGAGCAGAGCAGCACTGGAGGCTTGGATGGCCCATAGGAAGTGCCTCTACCTGCAGCCCATGTTTGAGGGAGGGAGGTGGCACCGTGGGGAACGGGCAGTTACCTACCCCAGGGGCCTCTGCAGGCGGGTGCAAGCCCTGGGTCAGCAAGGCCACTTCTCCCAGTCAGGGGCAGCGTGTGAGCAGGCTGAAGCAGAGGCTGTGCACGTGGCCAACCAGATGCAGGCTGAGTACTGGTCGGTGTCCGCCAAGACCGGTGAGTGGGACCCAGGTTGTCACCATGGTGGGGACAGAGCACGGCTCTCAGGCCATGCTGCTCTCCCTCTGCATCTGCCTTTCCCTTCCGTGGCCCCGCATGTACTGGCGCGACAGCCCCCCATGCTGGCAATTGTCAGTGCCTTAGGAGGCCTGCCACAGGGATGGGGGAGGAGCAGCCCTGCCCCAGGCCATGTTGGCATGTTCTCCAAGGCAGCCCTCAGGACTACCTGGGAGGCAGGTTCTGTCTTATCCCTGTGAAGTCACTCCCAGGCCCACAGGAGAGGAGGCAACAGAGCCAGGATCGAAACGCCTGTAACGATGGCACTGTCCTGCCCCTGCCCCTCAGATGCCAAGTGTGTGACACTTCTCAGCATGTAGTAGGCCCAGTAAGGGGGGGCTCCCACTCCCTCCTGGGTATCGTCGTGGCTTGCAGCCCCCAGCTCTCACCCGTCCCACTCCCCTCCCAGTCTGCCCACAGCCACACTGGGCCCCCAGCCCCTGGCAAGATGGCCACCTCTCCAAGCCTCAGTCGTCTCCTCTGGGAATCAGGCTGATGCTGCCCGTCTTGGTTTTGTTAGGAAAAGGAAATTTTAAATCACATCTGTATGTACTTAGGAAAAATTAGAAAATAGAGAGACACAAAGAGCAGACTGAAATCCCAGGTTGTCAGGGATGAAGGGGATAGCGTGCAGTGTCTGGCACATCTTGGGCCCCCAGGGCTCTGGGCACTCAGGAATCAGGCCCAGTAGTCCTTGCCCCTGGCAGGGGAGGACCGTGAACACCCAGCCAGGGACTGGGTGTGTGCCGAAGGTCAGTGCCACCTCCAGCCCAGTGCAGACACCTGGCAGTCCCGTGCCTGTGCCCTCTTTGCTCCTTTCAGACAGTCTCCCTTCTGCTGTCAGAGCCTGCCCTCCCTTGTCAGGTTAACAGTTTACAGAGAGCTTGCTATGGGCCAGGCAGGACTGACCTGAGCAGATATTCAGGTTGCACACTGCACCAGGGGCGTGCATTGTTCCCGTTGGGGCCTGGGAGCAAGCGGCTCCCTGATGGGCAGCAACCCCACTTGGAGGAAGATACACGGAGGCTCACAGGGGAGCACAGTAATCCTCACAGCCCCATCTGACAGCTATCAGAAGTGTCTGTCCATAGCTCCACACGTCCCAGCACCTGGCCCATAGTGGTCACTGGCAACTGATTGGAAGAGTAGATACTGGGGAATGAAGGCTCAGAGGTGTGAGGGAGTGGGGTGGGCAGGCAGCGAGGGGGCGACAGGTGGGAGGGGGACTGGCAGGCACAGCCTAACACGGGTGGACAGGCTGCACCATCCTGTGCTGCTGTTACTGTCAGGGTGCCCTAGGAGGGGCCATGGGCCAGCCTCAGAGAGGCCCGCCCTGGCTCCTATGCCAAATGCAACCACGGGAAGTCACAGCTGCCTCGGGGCCTACAGGGGAGAATGTGAAGGCGTTCTTCAGCCGCGTGGCTGCCCTGGCGTTCGAGCATTCAGTGCTGCAGGACCTGGAAAGGCGGAGCAGTGCCCAGCTGCAGGTCGGCGATGGAGGCCTCATCCGTGCGTATGGGCATGGCCAAGGGTGGTAGGGACATCCACCATCCTCCTGTCACCTCAGACCCTGCCATTTTCTCAATTTGTGGCCCTCTGCTGTCCTTAGACACCCCTGTCTTGACTGTCACCCTGGCCTCAGGCCTGCAGCTTCCCTTACCCCACCTGCAGTCTCAGGCTCCTTCCCTGTCCCTCGCCATCCTCCTGACAGCTGAGGATGTGGCCTTGTTCTGGCTCTTCCAGTCTGTGCCTTTGCCCACTCTGGTCCACCACCTGAAATGTCCCCTGGGCCATTAGGCCCATGCCAGGCCTAGGAGCCCAAGTTAACCACTCTGACTGTCAGGGTCAGAGTGGCCCCTGCCCAGCATTAGCTGCAGGGTGCTCAGTTGATGCAATTCTCCTTGCAGGAATGGAGGGAAGTCCACCCAAGAGCCAGGAGAGCGAGCAGCCCTCTAGCCTGAGCTGCTGTTAGCTGGGGCCTGTGTCAGAGGCCGCCACACCCTGCACCTGTGGAAAGGTGACATGGAACCTGAGCTCTGCAGCGTGTCTACCCTCGGGGTGTGGAGGGCCTGTCTTCTCTGCAGAGCCCCAGGGCTCAGCCACTTCTCTTTGGCAGGTCAGGAGCCAGGAAAGGTTCCCACTGGCTGCCCGGGGACCCCACACTGCCTGGCTGCGGGGGACACTACAGTATCCCCTAAAAGGCTGGTCCCAGGGTCATCAGGCAGTCTCCCTTGGCCTTCAGAGGCCTTAGGACTGCAAACCCAGGGTAAGCCTGCCCCCGGCCACACCCCTCACCCCGGGCCTGCATCAGAAGCCCACCCTGGCCCTCTTCCCCAGCGATGTGACCTCAGAAGCCTTCTTAGCACCATGTCCCAGGCAACCTGGACTTGTCAAATTCAGCACCTGAAGGAGTACCCACCTTCCATGTCCCCAGGAATTTACTATTTTCTGCAAAAAGCTTATAGTTCTCCACCTCAGAGCTCTACGTCTCACTGTCCACCGTCACTCTGCCATAGGCTCTAGGCATCCCCAGGCAGACCTTGCCCCTCCCCGGAGCTCAATGAACAAGAGGGTCTCTCAGGCTAATTCTGACTGAGGGCCCTCTCTGGCGGGAGATGGGCTGGCCTCCTAGGCAGCAGGACTGGATAGGCAGAGCAAGCCATTCGCACCTCTCTGGCCTATCTGGATGTTGGATTTACCTGACCAGTTACAGGAGGGGGGGCTGCACAACCACCCTGGGGTAACTTGCTCTGCAGCCTGGGCGTGACACTGCCCTGCTCTGGCCCTCAAGCCCACTGCCACCTCATTCCGTCTGTCCCGCTGGCCTGCATGTCTCTTAGGCCCTGTGCGATGGTGTCCACATGTCTTTGGAAGGCTTCGGAGGCCCTCCACAGTCCAGCATGTTCTCTCAACTGCTTCCTCTTGCAAACCCAGGGCAGGCAGGAGCACCCCACACCCACATACCCTCCAGCCCAGAGCACTTCCACGGATCTCACCCCTGGAAACCAGCCCCTGGTCCTGTCACCTTGGCTGTGCCTGCTCTGCACCCACTTGGTGCCGCAGGCGGGCGGGTGCATCCAGTGTCCCCATTGGTTTCCCGTAGTGGTGAGCACTTACAGGTTCCTAGTGCCCGGCACACTGCAGGTGCCCCAAGTGTGTTCATTGACTCACAGAGATTGCCAAATTATCCGTTAAGGGGAAACACTGGCATCTTTTCCTGTTCATTCCCTCCTTACTGTGTTTTTAGCTTTGTTTTTTTACCTATAAAAACACTTCTTTATGCAAATCACTTTTAAAGGTGTTATGTGCTTAGTGTGAAACAAAAGAAGATGGTACAAAGCGTGTAAAATACAGTGGACCCCTCACCCCCAGTGTTCCCGGCACGTTCGTTGTTCTACCAGGGTGACATGGTGTGAGGCACACTGCCTGGTGGTCAGCTGCACCAGGCCCTGTCTCTGGGCACACGCCCAGCCTGCACGTTCCTTTAGCAGCGGCCTGTTTTTCTTCATGTGGATAGAAGGTCACCGTCATCTGACCTGCCCTATATGTGGGTAATCCAGCTTCTGTCCAGCTTTCACTATTACCAAGGGTGCCACAGTGGCCATCCTTGAAGCTGTACACACTGGATTCTGAAAAGAGGCCTTGCTGGGCCCTTCTCTGGACTGCAGCCCCCAGCCTCGTCCACTGATGCAGCCCAAGGAGGTAGAGAGGGCACTGGGGGTGCATTAGGGAGGAATTGGCCTAACAGCTTCACAGGTTAGGAGAGCTGGGCCACTTGGGGCGGGTGTTCTCCACGGCTCCCTCCCTTACCCCTTCAGGCCCGAGGATGTGGTGGAAGGCGATATGTAGTCCTGCAGTAACCACCCTGAGCTAGAACTGCACTGTTACGTGCATGCCCATACATGGTCCTTTCTGGAACTCTCCACACCTCTGTACCTGGTCCTTCCTGGAACTCTCCACGCCTCTGTACCTGGTCCTTCCTGGAACTCTCCCCCCTTGTTGCCCACGAGACACCAGCTGGTTCCTGCAGGCCCTGAAGGACACAGTAATGGCCTCTCTGGTTTCAATCTTCAGCCTGGGAGGACAGGAGCTCTCCAAGGGCTGCGCGGAGTTGACGTAGCATCTTTTCTGTCAGGATTGCTTCAGTATGGTTCCCACACCCTCACTCTGATACGAGGAGTCAACGGAAACGTTCCCTCCATTGTCAACACCTGGCAGGAAATTTCTGGGCAGAAAGTTGGACAGATTGGTCTGGTCCTGTGGGCCTAAACAAGCAGACTCCTGTAGCCAGGACACAGCAAGTGACCACAGTGACCACGGCCAAGTGCTTAAGAAACATCTTTTCCTCTTCCCCGAGTGCCCGGCCCCTTCCCTGCTCACAGGTGCTCTCTGTCCACCCGTGTGTTTATACCTCCTTCACTTTTACCTTACCTCTTCCTTCACCTGTCTTTCTCCTCTGCTGGAGACATTCCCATAAATCCCTGGCCTGCCCCGTAACCCCCTCTGCCTGCAGGCCCCTGTGCCCCAGCCTTCTTCCCAGATCACAAGGGGGTCTCTGCAGATGCCCTGGAGTGTTCTACCCCACTTCTGTGCCCCAAAGATGGATGTCCTTCTCCAGATGGCCTTTGGGGACACCCCCAAGATTGTCAGAGCACTTGTCACTCTGGGTGTGATTGGCCATATCCACGCTTTGTGTCCCACCCTTCTGTGGGACCCCAAGGACCAGGGTGGCGACCTTGTCACCTCTGCTATCTCCCCAGCACCTCCAGGAGGAAGGCCCCGCAGTAGGGGCTCAGTAGATGTGTGAGAAATCTTCACTTGTGGTGAAAATTATGGCCCCCATTCACCAAAGCAGAGGTCACCCAGAAGTGGGGTGCCTCCTGGGGAAGTAGCGAAACCCCATCACCACCCACTTATGGGGCGCTCACTCTGGGTCGGGCCTGTGTTCAGCAAAGTGCTTGAGGGGAGGTGAGGAAGGCAAGGGAGGAAGGTTGCAGGAAGGTTGCTGGAGCCAGACGTGCTCCCAGCAGACACGAAGCACTCTGATCCAAAGGGCCCACTGCTCGAACTGTAAACCCACCTAGGGAACAGTCCTGCGCTTAGTTCTCCTGGTGGCCAGAGACAGTTGTGCCTCATCACTCTGTTGCACACTCTGGAAGTCCTACCTGACCCCAAGACCCTCACAAGGCATCAGCCAGTGAAGGCTGTTTGGGGCCCGAGGGTTTGTTCTCGTCTTGGAAGGAACTTGGTAGAAGCCAGCAACAGAAAAGTCCCAGGGCAAAGCTGGGCAAGTCTGCAGAAAGACTCTCATGCCAGGCAGAGAAGGTCTGGGCACAGGAAAGAATCAGAGCTGGGATGTAGAGGGCAGGAGTGAGGGGTTGGGTTATTTCATGCTGCATAACAGGAATTCCATTTCTTAAAGTAACAACCATTTATCATCTCCCCTGAGCTTATGATTTGACTGTTCTGCTCCATAGTTAGTGGCTGGGGTCCTGGGATGACTGTCCCAGGGTCCAAAATGGCCCAACTCACATGACTGGCAGTTGGTCCTGGCCTCAGCCTGGGTGCTTGGCAGGGCCCTGCCACATGGTAGCTTGGGCTCCCTCACAGCATGGTGGCTGGTTTCCAAGAAGGGGATATTTCAAAAGATAAGCCCCAATATGTAAACATTTATCAAGCCTCCATTTACATCATATTTGCTACAATGGGACATTCTGGCCAAACGTGCCACTGGGCAAAGTTGAGAGCCAGAGTGGGAACGGACTCTATGCGAGGGTAAACAACTGGAGGCCTGACGCTTTGGGGGCCACCAGAGGGAGCTACCTCTTCCTTTTTGTCCTGAAGCAAGGGTAGGGCTTTCTTGTCATAGAACAGCTCCTTGCCCCAACCTTTCACACTTGCACTCAACATGGGGGAGCTTCCTCGGGGAAGCCTGCTTTGGGCTCTCCAGCTGGGTCAGGTCACCTTTGTCCCTATCCCAGTCTCCTGTGAGGCATCACTGAAGTTATAATTCTCCTTTCTGTCCTGGCCCACCAAGAGGCATCTGAACGAACAAGCAGCTAGTCACACGGTGCAGCCTCTCATGACGTTGCTGACAGCTGATATTTTACACACGGGTTACCTGAGAAGGAGAGTCCAGAGCTGGGCGCACCCTGGCTCTGACCCCAGTGAGCACCGACATCAGTTCAAACACACTTGTGGTGAAAATTATGGCCTCCATTCCCCAAATCAGAGGTCACCCAGAAGCGGGGTGCCTCCTGGGGAAGTAGTGAGATCCCCCCCCACTTACGGGGCACTCACTCTGGGTCGGGCCTGTGTTCAACAAAGTGCTTGAGGGGAAGCTCATTTAATCACAGCCGTGCTCTGGGCTGAGTGGCACAACTGCCCTGTCCCTAACAGGTGAGGAGACCCAGGTGCAGAGAGCTGAAAGACAGGACACTCCTAAGCACCTTCTCTTCTGCCCCCACCCCTGTGGTCTGACCCCTGAGAATCCTGCTCAGGCTGGCCTCACCCTTGGGGCTCTGTGTCCCTCAGTTGATCCCAGCCCCATGCCCAGGTTTGTAACCCTGAAAAGAAGTTTATTTCCATGGCTCCTATACCCAACCGTCCTCAGGGTCCCCGGCTGAGCCCTCTCTCTCGTGGCAGGCTCCCTGAACTTCCTGATTCCTCCTCAGCCCATTGCTGCCGCTTCACAGAGACTACCGCAGGGCCCGTGGCTCAGTCTCCTTCACCTTTGTGCCCTGGGTGCCCCCCCCCCCAAGCCCTGCTGCTGGCCCCTGAAGGGAAGGGCAGGCCCCCAGGATACATTTGAGCCCATGGGGGTGTGAAGGGGACCCCTCCTAGGTGAACATCTCTCTGAAAGGATGTGGGGCATCTTAAGCCAGGAGAGCTAAGGTCACCGATGACCTAGGTAACTGAACAGAGCAGTAGACAGAAAACTGGTGAAAGGTACCTGTTTAGACCCAGCTTGGTGGCCCACACCTGTAATCCCAGAACTCTAGGAGGCCAAGGCAGGAGGATCACTTGAACCCAGTTCAGACCCAGCTTGGTAGCCCACACCTGTAATCCCAGAACTCTGGGAGGCCAAGGCAGGAGGATCACTTGAGCCCAGGAGTTTGAGACAAGCCTGAGCAAGAGTGAGACACTGTCTCTATAAACAATAGAAAAACTAGCCAGGTGTTGTGGCAGGTGCCTGTAGTCCCAACTGCTTGGGAGGCTGAAGCAGGGGGATGGCTTGAACCCAGGAGTATGAGGCTACAGCAAGTGACGATGATGATGCCACAGCATTCTAAACCAGGTGACAGAATAAGACTCTGTCTCAAGAAAAAAATTTCAGATTTTCATCATTCACTAATTCTCACTCCTTCGTGCCCTCAGCTTTACCAGAAGCCCCTTTCTAGCCTGGCCCTCTGCCTTTCCTCGTGTATTCCTTCTACAGTCCACAGAGATGCCAGTGTGTCTGGACAAGCAGCATAAGACTTGGGGATATGTGGGGGTATTGGGGGCCAGTAGGGCACTTCAGAGGGGACATGGCAATGGAGGGGCCCAGGGCAGGGATGACAGAAGGCACGCAGGGAGGGACTTTCAGAAGAAGCAGCATTCAGCTCGGAGAGGGATTCCTCCTCTCCCGCCAGAGAAGTGGCTCCTGGACATTGGGTGGGCCCTGGGTCACCCTATTCCCCAGACCCCATGGCCTGGGGCACTGCGTGAGATGAGATAACTCCCCAGCAGCTCCCAGCCTCCTCTGCCATCTGCTGTGGCCTCCCAATGTCACCTCCCATATGTCAGGCCTTCCCCTGAGGGAAGCTGATGGACAGCTGGGATGTGTGCAGGCGCACACCTTCTTACAGGCAATGCAGACCCTTCCTGGCCTCTTCCCCTTCATTCAGTGCCTCCCCAGCATGCAGGGCCATCAGCCACTTTTCTTAGCTTGTGCCCCTGGGCTGCTGTCAGCAGTCTCCCCCCGAGTCATTTAGGACACGTGGAGTGTGTGGGAGGCAAAGCAGGCCCTGGGCTCTCTCTTCCCCATGGATGGGTAGCACCCCCGGCCTGAGGGTGCCCTGGACCTCTGAGCACTGGACGCCATAGCCTGGTCTGTCTCACTGGGCAGCCCTCGGGAACAAACACATTTTGTCCTGGGCGCTTCGCTCTCTGGGAAGGCTGGCTACAGCACCCAGGAGACTCCGCTGGGCTAGCCCCCACCGCAGTGGCCTCATCAATAATGGATCGGGTGGAAGGTGGGCGGAGTTACTGCTGCAGAGGGCCCCAGGCCTGAGAGGAAAGGCCCACACCCCACTTGTTTGGAACCCTCTTCTCGCGGCCACGGTGAGGGCAGGTTTCTCACTCAAAGGGCTGACCCACAGATCCCCATGCCCCACTCTGGGCTGGAGCAGGGCTGGAGAACAGCTGTACTGATGGCCCAGTTCTCTGATCTTGCCCCCAGCTCCCTGTGGCTGACAGATGACGGGTAACAGATGACAGATGATGGATGGAGGTCACATGGCCACCTCCGGGTTGAAGGGAGCCCTTGTCCAGCTTCCCAGGCTGGTGGGGATGCGGGTGCAGGCAGGGCAAAGGAGCAAGAAACAGCCCCAGAATCTGAGCCGGCCTCCTGGAAGTCTGAGGCAAGAAACCCGGCTGCCTGCATAGAGCCATGTCTGATGGTCCTGCCTGACCTCACAACATCTGAGAGACCTCACAACATCCGAGAGCACTGAGTGAGAACCGGGGAGGCTGGACTCCAGTCTGGCCCTCCACTTCCTGCTGTGTGACATAACCTCTGTCTCTTGCTGGGGTTATGGCTGGGTACCCGGCAAGGGCTGGAAGGTAGGAAGATGGGGCACCCTCATGGCAGGGCTACTGTGCCCCCCTGTACACCACCTTTGGATGAATTAATAGAAAAAGGCACCCAAGCTACAGGCTCATACCTGTAGTCCTAGCACTCAGGAAGGCCAAAAAGGAAGAATCACTTGAGCTCAGGAGTTCAAGACCAGCCTGAACAAGAGCGAGACTCCATCTCTACTAAAAATAGAAAAATTAGCCAGGTACATGCCTATAGTTCCAGCTTAGGGCAGCTGAGGCAGTAGGATCACTTGAGCCCAGGAGTTTGAGGTTGTGGTGAGCTATGATGGTGTCCTGCACCCTAGATGGGGTGACAGAATAGGAGTCTGACTTAAAATAATAATAATAATAATAATAATAATAATAATAATGCCATTCTTTATGAAAACGTGGAATTACCTTATTATAACCCACAAATTCCATTCATTCCATTCTGAGGTCTAGTTCCAAAAGAATTGAAAACAGGGACTCAACAAGCACATTGTTTTATTATAATTAGTTTTAGCTTCTGTAGCAAAGTACCCTAGTGTAGGTGGGGCTTTGTGCATAAGACCTTTTAAGATAAGGTCTTATTTTGTCACCCAGGCTGGAGTTTATTCAGACATAATTCAAATAGCGTACTATTTCAAATGTATAACTGAATGGATTTTAGAATATTCACAAGGTTGTACACCCATTCCCACAATCTAGTTCAAGAACATTTCAATAACCCTCCAAGAAATTCCATACTCATTAGCATGAACTCCTCAATCTCTCCTCCCTGCCCCAGGCAACCACCATCTCCTTTCTGTCTCAGTGGATTGCCCTAAAGTCTATTTTTTAATTTTTTTTAATTTTTATTATTATTATTTTGTTTGTTTAGCAGCCCTGGAGTATGTGGCTGGCACCCTAATCAGTGAGCTATAGGTGCCCATCCAAGTCTAGTTTGTTGTTGTTGAGACAGAGTCTCACTATGTCACCCTCAGTAGAGTGCTGTGGCATCACAGCTCACAGCAACCTCAAACTCTTGGACTTAAGCAATTCTCTTGCCTCAGCCTCCCAAGTAGCTGGGACTATAGGCGCCCACCACTACACCCAGCTATTTTTTGTTGTTTTTAGCTGGGCCGGGCTGGATTCAAAACTGCCACCCTTGGTATATGTGGCTAGCACCGTAACCACTATGCTACAGGCACTGAGCCCCAAGTCTACTTAAGCAATAGCTACTGGGGCTCAGTGTCGGGGGACACCGGGGGGGACATTTAGGATAGTGGATGAACTTGCATTGACTCATCTTCACCCACAGTCCACAGCTTACGTTGGGGGTCACCCTTGGTGTCGCACATTCTATGGGTTTGGATGAATGTTGATGACATGTACCCCCTGTTGCAGTATCATACCAAACAGTTTCGCTGCCCCCCAAATCCTCTGTGCTCTTCCAATTCACCCCTCTCTCTTCCCTCATCCCTGGCAACCAATGATCTTTCCTGTACCCATAGTTTTTCCTTTTCCAAAGTGTCATATAGTTGGCATCATCCAATATGAAGTCTTCTCAGACTGGCTTCTCTTGCTTAGTAACATGAATTTAAGGTTCTTTCATATTTTTTATGAAAATTGCTCAATTTTGTAGCAGTGGTTAATATTCCATTGTCTGGAAGGACCACAGTTACTTTCTCTTCATTCCTTTATATGACAGAGTATTATTCCATTATATGGAAATACAACATTTGTCCTTTCTTTTTTTCTTTCTTTTTTTTTTGAGACAGAGTCTCACTATGTTGCCCTCGGTAGACTACTGTGGCATCACAGGTCACAGCAACCTCAAACTCCTGGGCTTAACTGATTCTCTTGCCTCGGCCTCCCAGTAGCTGGGACTACAGGCGCCTGCCACAACGCCCGGCTATTTTGTTGTTGTGCAGTTGGCCCCGGCCAGGTTCGAACCCGCGGGTGTATGTGGCTGGTGCTGTAACCATTGTGCTACGGGCGCCAACCCAGGATATATTAATACAACTTTCTTTTTATTCTGTCACCTGTTGGGGGTGTTCATTTCCACCTCCAGGGTTTTGAGGCACCAGGTTCTCTTCAGTAGAAGGGGGTGTTGGGTCCCAGCCTCTCCTGCCTGTATGGGGAAAGGGCTGCCTTGGGGAAGATTTACCAGAACCTGGCCTGGCCTTTAGGAGTCACCTGGGCTGTTGCTGAACGGGTGTGTGTATGTGTTGTTTCAGGTTTTTTTTTTTTTTTTTTGGCCGGGGCTGGGTTAGAACCCACCACCTCCGGTATATGTGGCTGGCGCCCAACTCCTTTGAGCCACGGGCACCTCCCATTGTTTCAGTTTTTAAATAAATGTATAGACCCTTAGAACCATACTCAGAAAATGAGGAAAATTGAGAGGGAACATCATCCAGCTAAATCCCACTTGCCTGTCCTATTTTAGGTCCAAGATTTTAAAACATTAGCATCTATCGGGAGAGATGGAAATGTTTATTATCTAATTGTAGTAATGGTTTCAAAGTGTATACAGGCTCATGCCTGTAATCCCAGCACTCTGGGAGGCTGAGGCAGGTGGATCACTTGAGCTCCCAAGTTCAAGGCCAGCCTGAGCTACAGCAAGACCCCATCTCTAAAAATAGCCGAGAGTTGTGGTGGGTGTCTGTAGTCCCAGTTACACGGGAGACTGAGGCAAGAGAATCACTTGAACCCAGGAGTCTGAGGTTGCTGTGAGCTATGACCCCACGGCACTCTACCAGGGATGACAAAGTAAGACTCTGCCTCAAAAAAAAAAAAAAACCTAAGTGTGTACAGATGCTAAAACTCATCAAATTGCACCCTTTAAATATTTACACTTGAATTATACCTCAACAAAGCTGTAAAAAATAAAAACAAAAATAACAGCTATTGGTTGTTCTAAATTATAAGATAGACATTTTCATTATAGAGAATTAAGAAAAGTATAATGATCAAGAAAATAAATGCCACCCACTGCTTGGAGATAGCGGTGGAGCCCTTGGTGAACCCCCTCCACCTGCTAAACCTGGGGCAGCCTCAGGACCGTACAGCCTCCAGCCTCTACAGTGAAACTCTGGGGCCACCCATCTGATGCCAGATGCAGCCAGTGTCCTTCCATCTACAGGCACAGCAGTGTCAGCTCAGGGCTCTGCCCTCCTCACTAAGTCCCCTCAGACTCCTGGATCCCTGTCACCTCCCTGGCCAGTCCCTTTTCTGCCTCTACTTCCCTCTTAGTCCAGCCTCTGCCCTTTCTCTCCCATCCTCCTGCAGGCAGGGAAGAATCTCCTGCCCTGTGGCTATGAACAGCTATTCACTGACAACACTTCAGTTTCTGTTTGTGGTCTGATTGCTCCTGGGTATAGCAGACTCACCCTCCGTCCACCTGACCCCTCCTTGTGGATGAGCCATGGGTACCTGCAGCCTCACATGGCCACTTTTCCTCATCCAAGGCAGTCAGCAACCCATGGTCAGCCCTGTAGCTGGCCCTCCCTCATTCTCGACACTCTCTCCATCTGTAAGCCCCAGAGCTCTACTTCCAGAATGATCCTGGAACCCAACGCTTTCTTTCAGGCACCTAGCTTCTATTCAACTCTGGGTCACCCACACCTGCTACCTGGACAGCCCCTGGGTCACCAACTCTGGGTCACCAACACCTGCCACAGCCCTCAACTCTTCCCCTGCTCCTGCCCCTCGTCTATCCCCCCCTCCCAGAGCTGAGCAGGCTCCCCCTGCATCCCACACAGCCCCACCCAGCAGCCACCATGGCTATTTAAATTTAAATTCATTTCTTCAGTTGCCCTAGCCACATCTTAGGTGCTGGGTGATCCCACGGGGCAGCTCATGGCTGCACTGGTGGTTGTTCACATTACAGAACATGCCCATCCTGCTGGAGAGTTCTATCCGATCGTGTAGGCTTGGGCTTTCCCATGCATTAAGAATAAAACGCAAGCTTCTTAGAGGGCTACAGGGCCCCGCCTCACCTCTGATCTCAGGTCCAAGCATACACACTGTCCCTCAAACACTCCTACAACATTGAAGTCTCCTTGTTCTTTAGTCTCCCTGTTTCTTTCCTTTTTTGTTCCTTTCTTTCTTTTTTTTTTTTTTTTTTTGCAGTTTTTGGCCAGGGCTGGGTTTGAACCAGCCACCTCTGGCACATGGGGCCAGTGCCCTACTCCTTTGAGCCACAGGCGCTGCCCCTTTTCATTCTTTTCTTTTTCTTTTTCTTTCTTTCTTCTTCTTTTTTTTTTTTTTTTTTGAGATAGTCTTAAGCTGTCACCCTGGGTAAAGTGCTGCGGCATCACAGTTCATAGCAACCTCAAACTCTTGAGCTTAAATGATTCTCTTGCCTCAGCCTCCTAAGTAGTTGGGAATACAGGAGCCCACCACAACACCCAGCTATTTTTTTTTGGTTCAGTTGTCGTCGTTGTTTGGCAGGCCTGGGCTGGGTTCCAACCTGCCAGCTCTGGTGTATGTGGCTGGCGCCCTATCTGCTGAGCTACAGGCGGCGAGCCTGTCTCACTGTATCTTATCCTCAGAACAAGTTTAAGTGTCGCTGCAGCCCCCCCTCATCCGCATGGCACACACACCTCTGCTGTGGCCTGGCTCTGACTGCCTTATCATTCCAGAATGGTCCTTCCCCTACCTGTGTCTCCCTCCTTGTGCTGTGCACCCTCCAGGCCACACATGGGTTTGGCTCCTCAGTCTACCGGTGCCCTTGCACCTTGTAGGACTTGGGGGACATGCAGGAATGAGACAAATAGGTCTGTCCTTGCAGAGTTTAGATCTAGCTAAGACAGACACCAAATGTAAGATTACAGAGTTCAATGTATGTCTGTGGACCTTGTGATTCTCCTTGCTCCTCTGGGAGTGGGGTAGATGATAAGACAGCTTTGCAGGAATGGGCCAGAGGCTTAGGGTGGGAGCCCTTTCTAGGGAGTCCTAAGGATGGAGTAACGTCCTTAGGGCCAGAAGAGGATGCCCCAAGGGGGAAAAAGCCATTGTCTGGACATGTCCTTACACCCAACCATCAGCCATTTGTTATGACAAGAGAACAGAGCCTGTAAACTCAAACCAAACAACTTCAGAGTTTCTGAAGTGACTTTGCTTGTGTATAGTATAAAATATTTAAAGTGTGGCTGAGCTGGACTCTATGAACCAGAGAAAGTGACTTCTCACTGACACATGAACCACCCCTCCAGAGTATGCCCCTTTCTCTCCCAGGCATTTGGTGGTACTGTGAGCCCCGATGAGTCCCCAAATCCCCCTGAAAACCAAGAGGCCTGGTCAGCAAGGGAATAAAACAGTTTGTGTTTTTAGGATTCTTTCTGCTAATGGCCAGCAAATGGGGGTTCTGGAGGCCTGGGTTTTTGCATTGCCTGGACCACTCACTAGGGGACCTCAGCAGGTCACTGGGAGAAGGCAGCTAATACTAACCATGACCCTGTGAAGTCAAGATTTATTATACCCACTTTAAAGAACAGGCCACTGAGGATGAGAGCTCTGATCAGAATCACACTGTTTTCTGCCCCACTGCCCCAAAGTCAGGGTACCACCTGTATCTCTGTATCCTCCTTTGCAAAATGGGCATTTTACAGCCTGCCTGGCAGGGAAGAGGATTGCTTGCTCCAAAACAAAGTGGCAGCAAGTGGGAAAGGCCTGCAGAGGGCAGCAGTGAGGTGTGCAGAGGCCACCCTGCCTAGAAGCCAGGCCTCAGAGTTTCAGCAGCACTCACATTCTCCCAGGGTACTAATATTAACAGGCCATCTTATTGGACTATGTTCTGTGTGTGCCCTTCCCGGCCATTTTAAACATGGCACTCACATTTTACAGAGGAGGACAAAACTGAGGCTCACAAATTTGAAATTGGTGAACTGCATGGCTTTTGAATTATATCTCAATAAAGCAGCTATATTACAAAATAAAAACCTACCAGGAACAGTGGCTCATGCCTGTAATCCCAGAACTTCAGGAGGCTGAGACAGGAGGATCACTTGAAACCAGGAGTTTGAGACCAGACTGGACAACATAGTGAGACCCATCACAGGTCACAGACTGATTCCAAGCCTAGCCCTGGGATCTGATCCTTTATGGTGCATATCAAAGCATGTGATCTGGGTGGCACTTGAGGGCAGGAAATGAACCTTTTACATCCACGCAGGGACAACAGGCCTGGGAGGTGGATGGTCATATTCTCATTTTAATTCCCATGAAACCAAGGCAGAGAAAGAGAGGTAGTCAGGAGACTTCAAGCCCAGTTCTATTGCCAAATTCTTCCCCCTCACTCAGCAGGCTGGTTTGGGTATTTTCAATTTTTGCCCTTTGGGGCTCCCTACACAGTGCTCTCTGCCATGTGTCTCAGATCTCTGGGTGTCCCTAGAGAATGACCAATTATTTCACTACCTGTCACTGGGGGCTGTCCAAGTCTCCCACTCAGTCCTGTGGGTCAGGGTGAAGGCTGGTGATTCCCTTAGAGGGAGACTAACCCGGTAAGTTCTGACTTGGGCAGTCCCTGGAAAAGCTACGCTGGTTTCTGAGCTTAGGAGAGGCCAGGGGATAAACACACAACTCAGGACGCAGGTAGTCAGAGGTGGGTGTAGAGTGACCAGGGGAGAAATTCCTATTTGTTATCCAGCATGCCTTGGATAACAATCCCTTGAGGCGGTTGTTGCTTCATCATCCAACCAGGGATCCAATCCATATCACCAGAGGTCTGTTGGACACAGAGGCTGGTGGCGTTGGTGACCCAGCCTGCCGGGTCCCGGCCCTTAGCGTGCCCACCTCTGACGCTAGTCAGCGGTCCGGCCCGTGGGAAAATAAGGAGCCAAGTGTTCCTGTTGCCAGGACCTCTGGACTGGGAACGTCTCTCTGAACCAGTGTCCTTTATACGGTGGATTCCTGGGCTGGAGCTGGAGAGTCGGGGTCGTCGCCGTCGGGGCCTCAGTTTCCCCAAGCGCGCAGGGATGGAGAGAAGGCAGCAGGGCGGTGGGGGAGCGGCCTCCGGGGCTCCCTCCCGGTTCCCGCGGCGCGGCCCCTTTAAGAGGCCCGCCGGCTCCGCCAGTCGCGCCGCGGCCACCGCCCCCCGGCCCACCCCTTCCTGCGGCGCGGAGTGCGGGCCGGGCGGCAGCGCAGCGAGAGCGGTCGGGCCGAGCGTAGCGCCGGGGGAGGCGGCGGCGGCGGGGCTGGGGGGCGGCGCGGGAGCGAGAGGAGCGGAGCGCCGGCCGCGGCCGCGGGGTAGCGCGGCGGCCCCGAGGCTTGAACAGCGCCGCCCCGCGCCGCGGAGACCGCACACAATAGCGGCGCGCGCAGCCCCGCGCCCTTCCCCCTGCGCGCCCCGCCCCGCCCCGCGCCGCCTCACCTGCCGCCCGGGAGGGGGCGGGCATTGTTCGCTGCAGCCGCCGCCGCCGCCACCGCCGCTGCGCCGGGCCATGGGGGCCGCCGGGCACCCGGGGCCGGGCCTGGCGAGGCCGCCGCGCCGCCGCTGAGCGCGCAGGTGAGGCCGGCCCCGCCATGGTGGACCCCGTGGGCTTCGCGGAGGCGTGGAAGGCGCAGTTCCCGGACTCGGAGCCGCCGCGCATGGAGCTGCGCTCGGTGGGCGACATCGAGCAGGAGCTGGAGCGCTGCAAGGCCTCCATCCGGCGCCTGGAGCAGGAGGTGAACCAGGAGCGCTTCCGCATGATCTACCTGCAGACGCTGCTGGCCAAGGAGAAGAAGAGCTACGACCGGCAGCGCTGGGGCTTCCGGCGCGCGGCGCAGCCCCCCGACGGCGCCGCCGAGCCCCGCGCGCCCCTGCCGTGCCCGCAGCCCGCGCCCGCCGACGCAGCGGACCCGCCGCCCGCCCAGGAGCCGGAGGCCCGGCCCGACGGAGAGGGCTCCCCGGGCAAGGCCAGGCCCGGCGCAGCCCGCAGGCCCGCGGCCGCCGCGTCGGCGGACCGGGACGACAGGGGGCCCCCCACCAGCGTGGCGGCGCTCAGGTCCAACTTCGAGAGGATCCGCAAGGGCCACGGCCAGCCCGGGGCGACGGACGCCGACAAGCCCTTCTACGTCAACGTGGAGTTTCACCACGAGCGCGGCCTGGTGAAGGTCAACGACAAAGAGGTGTCGGACCGGATCAGCTCCCTGGGCACCCAGGCCATGCAGCTGGAGCGCAAGAAGTCCCAGCAGGGCCCGGGGCAGGGCGCGGGGGACACGCCCAGGCCCGCGTACCGGGGGCGCGCCTCGGAGAGCGGTGGCGGCGTGGACGGCGACTACGAGGACGCCGAGTTGAACCCTCGCTTCCTGAAGGACAACCTGATCGACGCCAATGGCGGCGGCAGACCCCCTTGGCCGCCCCTGGAGTACCAGCCCTACCAGAGCATCTACGTCGGGGGCCTGATGGGGGATGGGGAGGGCAGGGGCCCCCTCCTGCGCAGCCAGAGCGCCTCGGAGCAGGAGAAGCGCCTCACCTGGCCGCGCAGGTCCTACTCCCCCCGGAGCTTTGAGGACTGCGGAGGCGGCTACACCCCGGACTGCAGCTCCAACGAGAACCTCACCTCCAGCGAGGAGGACTTCTCCTCCGGCCAGTCCAGCCGCGTGTCTCCCAGCCCCACCACCTACCGCATGTTCCGGGACAAGAGCCGCTCACCCTCGCAGAACTCGCAGCAGTCTTTCGACAGCAGCAGCCCCCCGACGCCGCAGTGCCATAAGCGGCACCGGCACTGCCAGGTTGTCGTGTCGGAGGCCACCATCGTGGGCGTCCGCAAGACGGGGCAGATCTGGCCCAGCGATGGAGGAGAGGCAGGTGGGTACTCGGGCCTCCTTGTACGGGCACACCTCCCAGGGCAGAAAACCACATGGGGGTGGGGACACGAAAGGGGAAGTGGTGGAGGGAGGAATGGGTACTTTTTGGAGTGATTTTCAAGTGCTGGTCTGCGCCTGATGGAACTTCATCCCCCTCTCCCCTCCTGAATGCAGATTCTCAGTATGTGGAATGGCATTGGGTTGGGGGGAAGATGGGAGATGGCTTGTTCCTTCCATCCAAGGAGGGTGTCTGCTTCTTGCAGGGACAGCCTGTGAGTTAGGTAGATGCCCTGGGTGGTAATCTCCCTGCCCTGTAAGCAGTGAGGATGGGGTAAAGCTAGAGTCATCTCTGCTGCTTGGATTGGTTCCTTTTAGGAGATTGTGATTTGTATCCTGGGCAGTCCCCCACCACCCTACCATTCCTGTCCTGGGGGACCTCTGGCTGCTTCTAGGCTGTGGAAGGGTCAGGCTCTCTTGCTAGCTGCCAGCCCAGAAAGCAAGTCATCACAGGTGAAAATAGAAATTAGAAGGAAGTGAGGTGACAGGCAGTTCTGACTCAGTGGGCCACGGAGCTTCAGCGGCGTAAAGATTTTATCCAGAGCTGAAGCAGAGCCACACCCGTTGTGATTCTCCTTGGCTTTCTTTGATGGGAGTCCTCTCCCCATCACTTACCCACGGGTTCCTCCATACGTGTTAACCCAGCCCCGTTTGCTGAGTCTCCAGTGTGCTTCAAGATGAGCACCCACAAGTGCTTATTTGAGGCTTCCAATCTGTGATCAGGCCCTGGCCCTAGGATTAAACCTCGGGTGCATACAGACAGCGTTTGTCTGTCTGGAGTGCAGGCACCGTTTGCGTTTGGGGTAAGGAAAGGAGGGTGGGCAGGCTGGGGTGTGTGAGGCCGTTGGGAATCCCTTGGAGTCCTGGCCCCTGTTGGGCTGATCTGGTTTTCTGCTCCATTGATTTTTCTTTTTCTGCTGATGAAGTTGGATGTGCTCTGTTTGGCAGAATCCTTTTGAAACAAGTGGGGCTATTTTTGGCTGTGTGGAGCTGCCTTTTAGCCACCAGCACTCTGTCCTGTTTATGTTAGGTACTTCCAGTTTGTAGCTGGGGTTGGCTGGGCTCAGACCTGCAGCCTCATTCCCTAAGACCTTAGTGGGCGGTGGATGGTTGTCGTGTTCAGCAGCCTGCTTTGCCGGTACATCAGCTCATTTGGGGGCTGGAGGACTGCCTTGTGGTTTCTGGGCACCAGCCTTGTCCGGCCAGCTGTGGGCCAGCTTGAACTGACCCCTCAGCCCCATGGTGTGAGAGAATGTACCTAGTTAGTAAAGAATAAAATGAGAGGTTTTCGTGGAGACCTGCGATCTGAAATGGTATTCTCTTGCTGATGGGAATTCTGGGTTTCCAGAAAGTTGGGGCCCAGCCTTTCCTCCATAGATGTGGCCATGCTGCCCACCACTTCGTCAGACCCCAACGCAAGTCAGCAGGTGAAAATAGAAACACTGGTTCTCAACCTTCCTAATGGTGCGACCCTTTAATACAGTTCCTCATGTTGTGTTGACTCCCAGCCACAAAATTATTTTCATACACCTGTATTTGTACCGGGTGTATGTGATGGTTTTAGGCAACTCCTGTGAAAGGGTGGTTTGACCCCCAAAGGGGTAGCGACCCACAGGTTGAGAACCACTGAATTAGAAGGAAAGGAGGCCTGGAGCCTGGAGTCACACAGGTTCTCAGGAGCTCACTGAGGGGTTAATTTTACTCCTTGGACCCCCTTGCAGGACTTTCTGGATCCTTCGCTGAATATCCCAAAGGTTCCATGTTCTCTTTGCCAATAGGTTTTGTCTTTTCCCTAAGACACTTTTGAGGATTAAGGTTATTTAAACATCATTTAAAAGAGATTACATTTTTCCCCTCCGTTTTTTTATAAAGGCATAATGTTTCGAGGGTACTTACAGGTTCACAGCAAAATTGACACCGCCCAGCCCCCAGAGGGGCGCGTTTGTTAGAGCTCATGAACCTGCTTTGACACATCATTATCACTTCAAGTCCATATTTGACATTCCGGCTCACTATTGTACAGTTCCCCAGTTTGGATCCTGTTAGGTTTTTAAGCTCCTAGTGGTTTTAGCCCTGGGAGCCTTTACACTCTGCCCAGCAGTCTCCTCTGATGTTTGACCATGTGCGGCGGCGGGAAAAGAGGGTTCCCGCGCTGGCTCAGCCATCTGTCTCTGTCCAACTATTTACTGATGTTCTTTAGATGGCTGCGGAGCCTGCTAGGCCGAAAAGGAACAGTGAGGAAAATCCCGGTGGGGTGAGGGGGTGGAAGTCAGCCTAACGCTTTGCAGTGGCAGACCTGGCAGCCTGTCTCCAATAACTTCATAGTCAATCCGTTTCATGAGTGAGCTGTCCTGTTTCTGAGTTGAGGGCCCCTGATATTGAAGGGAAGGAGGTAAAACCATCATCTGCTGCTCTGTGCTAGGTGTGGGTGCCTGATGCACGGTCCTTCATGGGCTGCCTGCTGACAAAGTAAGGACAAAACTATGATGGTGCACAGCTGGGATTCCCAGGCCCTGTGTGAATATGGAGACATTCTTTTTGGAATGTGGTGGTCGTGCAAGCACTCTTCCCTGCACTGTCCAGGGATCCTTCTAGCTCCTTGCACCCAGGGCTTGCCTATGGGGTAAGACATTTGGCTGTGAGCCCTGGTATGTGCAAGCCCTTCTCTTTGGATTGTGGGGGCCCCTTGAAAGGAAAGAGTGTGGTCCTTGCCTTTTGGGAGCTTATAACTTAATGGGAGGGAGGGAAGCATGTATTCATGTTCAGAGGGGAGTGAAACCTGGAAGGCTTCTGGAAGCATCAGGACTGGACAAGAAAGACCCTTTGATCAACCAGCAGAAGTCCAAGGTCAGAGATTGGGGTGAGTCGTCCGCCCCAAAGAGCAGTATCAGCAAAGGCTTGGGGGCACCCCCATCTTCCCTGTGATTCTGAAGTGTATTTTTTTTTTACACATATGATTTCCTATTTTAACCTTTTTTTTTTTTTTTTTTTTTATTGGTAGAGACAGAGTTTCACTTTATTGCCCTTGGTAGAGTGCCATGGTGTCCCCCAGCTCACAGCAACCTCCAGTTCCTGAGCTTAGGTGATTCTCTTGCCTCAACCTCCCAAGTAGCTGGGACTACAGGCGCCCGTCACAACACCCCGTTATTTTTTCGTTGCAGTTTGGCTGGGGCCGGGTTTGAACCTGCCACCCTCGGTATATGGGTCCGGTGTTCCTTTTTAACCATTTTTAAACATTCACAGAGTTGTGCAGCCATCATTCTCATCCCTCTCTAAAACTTTTTCATCTTCCCCAGCTGCACTCATTAAACAGTAACTTCTGAGCCCCTGACAGCCACTATCCTGCTTTCTGTCTCTGAGTTTTTGACTCCTTTGGGTATTCACCTAAGTGGAATCCTACAGGATTTGTCTCTTTGTGATTGGTTAATTTCCCCGTACTCATGTCTTGAAACTTCCTGCCAGTCGTAGCCTGGACAGTGTGCTTTTTGAAGGCAGGAATCTCTGGTTCACTTCCAGGTCTCCCACGGGGCCTGGCTCCACGCCCCACACACGGCATATACAGGAAGGTCCCTTTCTCCTTTTCCTTTTCAAGGCCCATGGGGTCAGGACTGGAAAATTGTGCTGGTCTCTGGGAAGTGACTTGTCAACTCTTCCCAGTTTTATCCCTGTATTTTAATGTTCCTTTCATAGGACCTCCATGAGCCTTTTTAGGGGGGAGAAAGCTAGACAACCCAAGATCCTTTCTGTCTCTCTTTTTTTCAAGAGGCTAAGACAACAGCTATTTATTATTTCTCACAGTTCTCTGGTTGGCTAGGCAGTTCTGATCTGAGCTGACTTGGGTGAAACTGTAGCATAGGGAAGCCTCATTCCCACGTTCTCTGATTATAGGCTGACTGGTGAGGGATGGGGGTTTCTCTATACCTTTGTCCTGTACTTGACTTGGGGGTCAGGCGATGCACCAGACGTTCCTCCTCCTTCTGTTATTATTTTTAGTTGGCACATACAATAACCACGTGTATTTGTGGAGACAACAGTATAATATTTAGATACATACATATAACATGTAACGATCAAAGTGGGATATTTTAGCATATTTATCACCTCAGATATTTATCGTTTATTTGTGTTTTAAGGAGACAGGGCCTTGCACTTGTTTAGGCTGGTCTGGAACTCCCGAGCTCAGGGGCTCATCCTGTTTCAGCCTTCTGGAGTGCTAGGATTATAGGCGTGAGCCCTTGTGCCCGGCCTTTGTGTTGGCGGTTTGAGGAATTCTCAGTCCAGACGTGTGGCCCCATGTCCCCCTCTGTCCTTCTCCAGCGTCAGCTGTGAGATGTGACCTTCACATCTTCTGTTGCTTCATGCCCTGTGTTTTTGCATTTTATTAAGCAGCTTGATTTGCCCTTTGGAGTCTGGCGGTGTGTTGGCGCCAGAATGACCATTGCTTTGTTTTCCCCTTGGGTGACGGACTGGACTGGCAGCCAGTTTGAGTGAGTAACTGGGCAGTGAAAGGTCACCCAGGGCCAGCATCAGCTTCATGGTCATCTCTATAGATCAGAGCCCTGTGGCTGCCTCTATAATGAACACAGGCACCTCTGCGGGAACAGAGGCACAGTGGGCAGATCTGGGTGGGGCCTGAGACCGCTGATGTCACCAGTGGGATGGAAGCAGAGTCTAGATCACATTCTACCAGGGTTCTCCAGCTCAGGGAGGTTGTCTAGTTTGGGAACAGAAGGAAGCATCCTGGAACATTTCACTCAAGAAGGACCTGAGGCCTGCTGGGATGGCTCCAGCCTGTAGTCCTTGCATTTGGGAGGCCAAGGTGGGTAGATTGCCTGAGCTCATGAGTTTGAGACAAGCCTGAGCCAGAGCAAGACTTCGTCTCTAAAAACAGCTGGGCATTGTGGCAGGTGCCTATAGTCCCTGCTACTTGGGAGGCTGAGGCAAGAGAATTGCTTAATCCCAAGAGTTTGAGGTGGTTGTGAGCTATAACACAGGGGTGACATAGTCTCAAAAAAAATTAAAAAAAGAAAGAAAGCTGGGTGGGAGTGCTAGTGATTTGAGTGGGTCCAGAGGGACATGCCTTCCCATGCCTCCTTTTTTCTTCTGGCTTTTTTTTTTTTTTTTCAGATTAATGTGAGGGTATAAACAACTAGGTACAGTGTTTGCATTTGTTACACAGAGTACTCTGTGTCCTGTCTACACCCAGGAGGCGCCATATACCCTTACATTGTACCCATTAGGTGGGGAGCACACCCATCCCCCTCCCTCTTCTCCTCCCTCCCCCGTCCTTCTGCCTCCCCCCAGCTTGATTTGAGTTGTTCCCTTATGTGGGTGTGTGTCATTAGATGGTCTAACTGGCTTCATTTGAGGATTGAGTACATTGGATACTTGCTTTTCTGTTCTTGTGATACTTTACTGAGAAGAATGTGTTTCAGCTCCATTCAGGTTAATACAAAAGGTGTAAAGTCTGTCTTTTTATGGCTGAATAGTATTCCACAGCATATATACACATCACAGTTTGTTGGTCCCTTCCTGGGTCAGTGGACATTTAGGTTGTTTCCACATCTTGGCAATTTTTTTTTAAAGTATATTCCTAAGTACTTTATTGTTTTGTTTTGTTTTTTTATTAAATCATAGCTGTGTACGTTTATGAGATCATGGGGCACCATACACTGGTTTTATAGACCATTTGACACATATTCATAGCCTTCCTGGCATTTTCTTAGTTATTGTGTTAAGACATTTACATTCTACATTTACTAAGTTTCACATATACCCTTGTAAGATGCACCCTGACAGGTGTAAATTGAGCTGCTGTAAACGGTCTAGTGCAAATGTCCTTATAATAAAATGATTTTTTTCTTCTGGGTAGATGCTGAATAATGGGATTGTGGTATCTGCTTCTGGCCTTAATAGTCACTTCCTTTCCTTAGTCTGGAGTCCTGCGGCCAGGAGGGCCTGTGTATGGGACTGCAGTAAGTTCTCACCCTTCTGGAAGGAGATAACAGCAGCTTGAGATGTCCCCGCCTACAGCTCCGCCCTGGGGTTGAGAGGGTTCCCCATCCAGAGTGGATGAATGGGCATCTTAGAAGCCTTCTCAGGTTGCCAAACAATAGGTCTGGATTTTGGCTGAGACTGCTGCTTTTTGGATCAAGGCTCAGGGGGTGGTGGTGGATTAAATTAACTGAACCCCTCAGGAGTTCTTGACCCTGACCGGAATGCAACTGTTGTGGTTCAAAGAGGGTTTTTTCCCCTTTGAAAAATGTAGTTATTTTAATTAAAATACGTTATTGACATAAAATGTTAATAGGCAGTCATTTTTATTGTGGTAAAATCCTATGTATACTGGGTGGCCATAAAGTTTGGGTGTAGTTTGTTTGACTGCCGTTTCAAATTGCACACGAACTTTACGGCCACCCCGTATAATAGAAAATTTTGCCATTTTATTCTTTTTTAAGTGCGCAGTTCGGTGGCATTAACTACGTCACATTGTGGTGCACCCATCATATATCACTGTTGATTGCTGCAGCTTTTGCATTGTTCTTCCCCAAACCAAACCTCGGCACCCATCCTACACTCCCCATTGCCTCTCACTCCCAGCCCTGGGAGCTGCCACCATTCCACTTTTTGTCTCCGTGAATAGTATTTCATATAGATGGAATCATATAGTATTTGTCTTTCCTTGTCTGGCTTATTTCACTCAAGTAGGGTTTGCTTGTTTGCTTTCCGAGACAGAGTCTCACTCTGTCACATGGGCTGGAGTGCAGTGGTATCTTCAGAGCTCACTATAGCCTCCAACTTATGGATTCAGGTGATCCTCCTGCCTCAGCCTCCCAAGCCGATGAGACTACAGATGCTGGCCACAACACCCAGCTCGTCTTTTCTATTTTAGTAGAGACAGAGTCGCCCTCTTGCTAAGGCTCCTCTGAAATTCCTGGCCTCAAGCAATCTTCCCTCCTGGGCCTCCCAGAGTGCTGGGATTATAGGTCTGAGCCACTAAGCCCAGTCTCAAGTAGGGTTTTGAAATTCCTTGGAGCAGCACTCTAACTCTGAATGCTCCGTCTCTGATCCTTAACAAGTGTCTTCTCTTTAGGAAAACGCCTGTTAGTGACAGCTCTATCTCCTTGGCTTACACACCCGCAGTTTTGAAATGTCCCAGGGCCTTCATTTGCTGACACTGATGCCAAGCCAGGTGTCACATGCTTCACTGACACATCACTGTCCTCATCCAAAAAGTCAGGGGTTAGACTGGGTCCCTGCTGAAGCTCTTTGTTTTGATTCTTTAATTTTTTTTTTACACTTAAAAATTATTATTATTATTTATTTTTTTTTTTTTGGCCGGGGCTGGGTTTGAACCCACCATCTCTGGTATATGGGGTCAGTGCCCTACTCCTTGAGCCACAGGAGTTACCACCTATTATTATTATTATTTTTGAGATAAGAGTCTTATTATGTCGCCCTCGGTGGAGTGCTGTGGTATCACAGCTCACAGCAACCTAAAAGTCTTGGGCATAAGCGATTCACTTGCCTCAGCCTCCCAGGTAGCTGGGACTATAGGTGCCAGCCACAATACCCGGCTATGAAAAATTATTATTATTTTATTTATTTATTTATTTATTTATTTATTTTTGAGACAGATTTTTACTGTGTTAGGCTGGGTAGAGTGCTGTAGCATCACGGCTCACAGAAACCTCAAACTCTTGGGCTTAAGCGATTCTCTTGCCTCAGCCTCCCAAGTAACTGGGACTACAGGTGCCCACCACAATGCCCGGCTTCTTTTTTTTTTTTTTTTTTTTTTTTTTTTGGTTGTATTTCCCATTGTTGTTTGGCAGGCCTGGGCTGGGTTTGAACCTGCCAGCTCCGGTGTCTGTGACTGGCGCCCTAGCCGCTGAGCTACAGGCACTGAGCCTTAAAAATTACTATTAACACAACTTTTCCCTTCTCTTTTCTCTTTACCCTGGTTTATGCCTCCCTTTGTTTTTACCAGGCCACCACCTCTCCTCCCTGTCTGATCACTCAGGGGTGTTTGTCGAGCGTCTCCTATGTGCCAGGCACAGGCTCCGTGGACATTTTTCTCTTGCCTTTATTCATGAATTTGTCTCCAAAGGCCTTGTCTTTTGAAAAACAACCAAAAAAAAAAACAAACCTTAGTAACTTAAGGCGTCTCTTCCTAACTGTATAGCTGTGTTTGCAGCTATTTCCTGTTAATCCTGTGTCTGTCTGGCTTCCTTCTTCGCGATGATGGGGTCCTTAAAGCAAGTACAGTGTGTCCTGCTGTGGTGTCCTGTAGGCTGTGTCAACTCTGGGCCCTTCAGCCCCGCTTGATGTGATGATGATGCATCTGAGCCCATGTGGGTTTGTCTCAGGCCCTGTGGGTGTTTGTGGGCTGCAGACAGGATGTGAAACCACCTCTGAGGTTTTCATTTGCTCAGATTCCAGCGTCCCTGCTCTGGCCCATTGAATCCCATCTACTAAGTGGAAGTGGCTTCTGGGGCCTAGTGACACCTGGATAGGTTTCCTTCTTTGCTAAGGGTTGATCATCTCAGCCTCAGAGAGCTTGTGAGTTCTCAGACTGGGGCCTGCAAGTTGCTGTCTTGGCTTGTAGCACTGGCTGCTGTGCCCTCGCAAAATGACTGTGATGCAGATAGTGGCTGGTGCCTGAGGGAGGGGCAGCTAGGAGTGACGTGCCTGCCAGGGCCTGGGTGGGGAGCCTGGGACACCCCATAACTAATGTGCGGTCAGCCGGGTGTGGTGGCTCAAACCTGTAATCCCAGCACTCTGGGAGGCCGAGGTGGGTGGATTGCCTGAGCTCACAGATTCAAGATCAGCCTGAGCCAGAGCGAGACCTCGTCTCTAAGTGGGGTGTGTGGCCAGTGCCTGTAGTCCCAGCTACTTGGGAAGCTGAGGCAAGAGAATCAAGAGCCGCCAGGGAATGACAGGGAATGACAAAGTGAGACTCTGCCTCAAAAAACAAACAAACAAACAACAACAACAAAAATAAAACCAGGCCAGCCATGCTGGCTCATGCCTGTAATCCTACCACTCTGGGGGGCCAAGGCAGGTGGATTGCTTGAGCTCACGAGTTCGCGACCAGCCTGAGTAAAAGCGAGACCCCGTCTGTACTAAAAATAGAAAATAAAACTGAGGCAGGAGGATTGCTTGACCCCAACAGGTAGAGCTGTGACACCATGGCACTCTACCCAGGGCGATAGCTTGAGGCTCTGTCTGAACAAAACAAAAAACAAATGTGTGGTAAGTAGGACTTCCGTGGAGGTAACTTTGTGGGCCCTCAAAACTTCTTGTAAAGTCCCTGGGGCAAGATTATTGTTGTAATCACATGCTCTCAACTGATTGGGTCTGAGACAAACACACAGGCCTAGGATAACCCACCCAAGGGCAGGATGCCGAGGAAGCAGCACTGGCCTCGCTCTTCATACTGAGCTGAATCACAAGAGCAGATGGTGTGACGCTGCAGAGGTAAAGAAGACCTCCGTCAGTGGCTCAGCACACAGGTTTTAGGCACCTGCTGTGTCAGGCACAGACAGTGCTGAGTAAGTACCATGACACAGGCCTCCCAGCCCATCATCTTCAGTCTGACGGGAGACAGCCACGAAAGCCTAAGTGCCACGAGAATCGTCTGATCCCAGTCTTTCTTTCTTTCTTTTTTTTTTTTTTTGAGACAGAGTCTTATTTCATTGCCCTCAGTAGAGTGCGGTGGCGTCACAGTTCACAGCTCACTGCAACCACCAACTTCTGGGCTTAGGCGATTCTCTTGCCTCAGCCTCCCGGGTAACTGGGACCACAGGCGCCCGCCATAACGCCCGGCTATTTTTTGTTGCAGTTTGGCCAGGGCCGGGTTTGAACCTGCCACCCTCGGTATATGGGGCCAATGCCCTATCCACTGAGCCACAGGTGCCGCCCACTGATCCCAGTCCTGGAAAGCTTCAGCCATCTAGGGACTTGAACTCCTTTCCCCTTTTTTGCAAATCTCCAAGGCACAGATTTCCTGACTCCTGATAGCTGTTTCTGGGGCACTTTGCTAAAGCTCCTCCAGCAAGCTGTGCAGCCAGGGCCGGGAAGACAGACTTTGGAAGGGCACTGCCTGCCTATCCACCTTTCCCATCCAACAATCAAGTGCCACGAATGTTGACCTGCTGCTAACTGTGGTCTGGCGTGAACAGGTTCTGGGAGGTACCCGGGGTTGAGGTCTGGCTGGGGAGATGCGGTAGGGATGCATAGAGACAGTCAGCTGTGTGCCCTGGGAGCCAGGATGTGACCAGGGAGTATCAGGAAGGAGCCATCTCTAGGCAGGCCAGGAGATAGCTGAGGGTACCTAGAAGAAGAGAGGGAGACTGGGCAGCAGTCACAGTGGGAGGCAGCGAGGAGAGCCAGGAGCAGAGTAGCCCAAGGGCCTTCTGGATTCACTCGCTGTTGGCCAGAGAACAGCTTTTGAAGATTCACTTCACTTTGAAGGCCTGACACGCTCCCTCTCTGAAAGTGCTGCTGGGGTCACCTGGTCAGCCTGTAGAGTAGAGGGAGATTCTCTGCACAGTTGGTCAGCCTGTAGAGTAGAGGGAGATTCTCTACACACGGCAAGGCACCAGTGAACATTCTTGACTCAGCCTAGAGGCAACATAGGTTGACCTAGTCTGGGGAAGGAACGTAGACTCTGAAGGCAGCCGATCTGGGCTTGCCTGGGAGTCCTGGCTCTTGCTGCCCCATGGGCTTGCAAAGGAGATTGCCCTCCCTTGGCCTACGTCAGCTGGAGAGGACAGCCCCCTCCTTGGGGGGCTTCGTGGGAGCAGTGAGCGTCAGGCCTCACGCCCTCTTGCCAGGTCTCACAGAGTCTTCTGCTCACACATCTAATGTCACTTGATAACACCACTTAGCAAGACATTTTAAGGAGAAGCCTAATTTCGTGTGGACATTTCACCAATGGCCAGTGCCTGCCCAGTGGGGGCTCCGGGGAATCCCGTGGGGCTGCCATGGGCCTCTCACCGCCTCCCTTCTCTCTTGCCTCTCCTCTTCCTGGACTGAGTGAAGTGCTTACATTTTATTTATTTTTATTTCTCTTGTTTTTTGAGACTTCATGGATGTGGAAAGATGTAGACAGTGAGCCCACCTGCTGCTCAGCTGTGTTTTGCACTCAGCAGGGTCTCTTCTCTCTCCCTCGTTTTCACTTTTTTTTTAATTGTGCAAAAATCCACAACACAAAATTTTCTTTCTTAGCTACCTTTTTTTTTTTTTTGGAGACAGAGTCTCACTATGTCGCCCTCAGTAGAGTGCTGTAGCATCACAGCTCACAGCAACCTCCAGCTCCTGGGCTCAAGCGATTCTCTTGCCTCAGCCTCCCAAGTAGCTGGGACTATAGGCGCCTGCCACAACGCCCTGCGATTTTTTTGTTGTTGCTGTTGCAGTTGTCATTGTTTAGCTGACCCAGGCTGGGTTCGGACCCGCCTGCCTGGGTGTACGTGGCCAGCACTGTAACCACTGTGCTACAGGCGCCAACCCTATTTTTTATTTTTTTGAGAGAGAGTCTTACTTTGTCACCCTTGGTAGAGTGCCATGGCATTATAGCTCACAGCAACCTCAAATTCTTGGGCTCAAGTGATCCTCTTACCTCAACCTCCCAAGTAGCTGAGACTATAGGTGCCCGCCACAATGCCCAGCTATTTTTAGAGATGGGTTCTGGCTCTTACTCAGGCTGATCTGAAACTTTTGAGCTCAAGCAATCCACCCACATCAGCCTCCCAGAATGCTAGGATTACAGATGTGCATCACCATGCCCCACCTTAACCACTTTTAAGTGTACAGTTCAGCAGCGCTCGGCATCTATTGTTTTTTTTTAAAGGCAGAATTGGGCTGGGCTCAGTGGCTCATGCCTATAATCCTAACACTCTGGAAGGCCAACACAGGTGGATCACTTGAGCTTAGGCATTCAAGACCAGCCTGATCAATAGGGAAGCCCCATCTCTACTAAAAATAGAAAAACTATCTGGACATTGTGATGGGTGCCTATAATCCCAGCTACTTGGGAGGCTGAGGCAAGAGAATCTCTTGAGCCTAAAAGACTGAGGTTGCTGTGAACTATGGTAGCACTGTGACACTCTAGCCTGGGTGACATAGTGGGACTCTGTCTCAACAACAACAACAACAAAAAGACAGAATTGATGAGAAAACGCTGCCTTTCTTCGGGAGGAGCTTGTCTAGTGCTGACGTCCTGCCAGATGTCCAGGAATATAGGAGGATGGTTCAGACTCAGCCCTTGACTGGGGGGTGAGGAGCCTGTAGCCCTGGGTGAGAACAGGGACAAGCAAGTACCTAAAATAATCTAAACTGGGCAGATTTTGAGGCTCTGTGGAGGGGTCAGGTGGAACATGGGAAACCTCCTGTCTGTCCAGTTTCTTAGGGGAAGGGGCTGTGGAGGGTCAGCCAACCGCCCCCGACAGTCATTGCTCTGTGTGGGGGACTGGTTCCAGGACCTTCCCCCAGCCCCCATGGATACCAAAATCTTCGGTTGCTCAAGTTCCTTACATCAAATGGTGTAATATCTGCATACATGTATACCCTTCTATTTATTTATTTTATTTTTTTGCAGTTTTTTTGGCTGGGGCTGGGTTTGAACCCACCACCTCTGGCATATGGGGCTGGCGCCCTACTCCTTTGAGCCACAGGCACTACCCTCTACTTTATTTTTTCTAGAGACAAGGTCTTGCTCTACCCAGGGTGGAGTACGGTAGCACAATCACAGCTCAAGCTCACTGCTCCTGGAACTCCGGAGCTCAAGTGATCCTCCTGCCTCAGCTCCCCAAGTTGCTGAGACTGTAGGTGTATACCGCCATGCCTGGCTAATTGTTAATTTTTTTATTTTTATCTTTTTGGAGATTGGGTCTTTCGGTATTGCCCAAGCTGGTCTCGAACTCCTGGCCCTCTCCTCTCCGCTCCCTATGTATTTTAAATAATTAAAGTAGATTACTTTAATCTAGCACTCTAGATTACTTAATATGCTGCTAGATTACTTGTACACTGTGTAGTCGAGTGACCCAGAACAATGTTTCTGTTGGTTGACAGACCACATATATAATGATTCCATAAGATTGTATTTTTACTGTTCTTTTCTCTGTTTAGATATGCAGATACTTAACAGTGTGTTAACAGTTGCCTACAGTAGTCAATATAGTACCATAATGTAAGGGCTTATAGCCAAGGAACAGTAGGCCACCCCATATAACCTAGTAGGCAGCACCACCTACGTGTGTATAAACACATGCCCTGATGTGAACTTGCCTAATGACGAATTTCTCAGAATGTGTCCCTGTTATTGACTGTATCTAATACAATGTAAATGCTGCATAAATAGTTGTTACATTGTGTTATTGGTTGTTTTTTTTAATTGCTGATTGTTATTTTTTCCCAATAGTTTTGATTCAAGGTTGAATCTGTAAGTGTAGAACTATATGTTTGCTCAGAAAAGAACAGACCCTGAGGCCCGGCGCGGTGGCTCACACTTGTAATCCCAGCACTCTGGGAGGCCGAGGTATGTGGATACTTGAGCTCAGGAGTTTGAGACCAGCTTGAGCAAGAGCAAAACCCCATCTCTATTAAAAATAGAAAAACTAACCTGGTGTTGTGGCGGGCACCTGTAGTCCCAGGAGTTTGAAGTTGCTGTGAGCTATCATGACGCCATGGCACTCTACCCAGGGTGACAGAGTGAGACTCTTTCCCCGCCCCCCCCCCAAAAAAAAAAGAAAGAAAAAAAAAGAATGAAAGATAGCAGACTGTGGTTGGAGAATTGGTGTATGTTGTAGGCAACAGAGAAGGTGAGGGTGGGTAGGAGGCTTGGGGTCATCCAGTGTAGTGCTCAGAAGACAGGCTGAGGGCACTGTGCTTTGAGGACAGTAAGGCATCACTGAAGGTCATTGAGCAGGGGAGGGAATGCCTTCGGAGTTTTACCCAAGGAAGGGGAATTTGGCATAGTGTGTGTGATTGCCCAGTGGGAGTTAGGAACCTGGGCTCCTCGTCTTAAAGGGAGGTGGGGGGAGAGGGCTGGAGCTGACAAGGAGAGTGAGCCAACTGTGGGGTGGAGGTGACCGAAGAGGTGAGGCTGTTTGAGCATGGGAGGGGGCTGTGCTGGGTCTTGGAGAGAGAGGCCAAGACTGGAGAGGAAGGACAGGAACATGGCAGGGGTGGAAACAGGCAGCCCCAAGCAGGCCCGAAGTCTTTCTGTATTTGGGGGTCACCCACGAGAGAGGTGGGGGAGCTTGTGTTCCAGAAAGGCTAAAAGGAAGAGACCACTAAGAAGTCATGGTGGTAACCAGGCCGCAGTGGGTGAGAGCACCGCGTGTGGCCAGCTGTGGCCAGCTGTGTCCAGACACCCGGCGGCAGGGAGGAGAGGAGTGTTTGTGTGATTAGTGGGTGAGGATTGGGGTCTGAGTGCTCCCTGAATGCCCAGGGCCGTGGCACTGTCTGTATGCTGAGGCGAGGCCTGGGCCAGAGCCCCAGGAAGACGGTGGTCTGAGCGGGGGCTGTGGGGAGGTCAGTAGCTCCTGCAGAGAAATGGCCGAGTTGCTACAGAATAGCGGTCTTGGGTCTAAGGGCCTGGTAGTGCGTGTGGTTGTGGCTTGAAGGTGTTGGCATGGTGAGAGGTGAGTGAAAGGGTGGCAGCTG
This sequence comes from Loris lydekkerianus, assembly GCA_963574355.1. NCBI lineage: Eukaryota > Metazoa > Chordata > Mammalia > Primates > Lorisidae > Loris > Loris lydekkerianus. Next base: position 44,947 of record CAUYPK010034439.1, read on the forward strand.
ATTCCTGTGGCTGGTGGCTGAGGGCGTATGGGGAAGAATGTGCCCAGCGCTGAGGGTGCAGTCCGGCCTCACGGTGCCGTGCAGTTGGGGTACAGCTGTGGGGTCTGGGACTGTGGTGACTGCCAGGCCTGTGCCCACTGGCATCTTGTCAGGAAGCATTTAGACAAGCCCACTGGTGGCCCGGACCAGCTGAGGAGATGCTTAAACAAATACAGGTTGTGGTTGTTAACCTGAGTCTGGTCCTCCTCCCTGGCCATTCTTCAGCGCCAGATGGTGTGAGTCTCCGTGGCAGGCGCTGCTGTTGGAGGGGCCAGGGAGCCTTCAGAAAGGGGAGTCTGAGGAAACGACAGACATGCCTGTGTTGTCACCGGGCTTCCCTGGCCCCATCAGCCCCGTGGTTGCTTGTTTGTTCCGCCAAGTCTGCACTCTCAGGTTCCAGAAACTGGCAAGGAAGTCGTGGAAGGTACAAGGGCTGGGACTTGGCCTGCCGTCCGTCTGGGAGAAGCACTTTGTCCTGACTACTCAGGAAGCACGGGGCTCCTCCAGGAAATGTCTGCTGCTTCGGGCTGGGCCCCCAGAAGGCCAGGCAGGGGGTCTGTTCCCTAATCTAGGGCTGGAAACGATCTTGCTCATAAATCCGTGAGTACAGTAAAAAATGGATGTTTCTATCCTCTGTCCTTTCTCCCTGCTCCCGAACTCAGTCAGATATGGGGATTAATCAGAGTCGTTCCTAAGGGAAGAGAGTCACTTCATGCTTAATGAATTTTAAGACCAGGCATGACAGGGCATGGCTGTGATCGAGACCTTGGACATCAAAGGCTCTGGCAGACTTCCCGTGGGGAACGTCCTCGCATCTGCAGGCACCCACGCTGGCCCAGAGCAGGTGTTCTGTCCCTGGCTACTCCCTTTCCAGAGCTGTTTTGGTTTGAAGATCCAAGGCAGGCTGTGGTTCATTTGGAAAAGGTCTGGGGGTTTTCATTTGGCCAGGACATCCTCAAGTCACAATCCTCTGGTGCCACAGTGCCCAGAGTGGTTGCAAAAAATGAGGCATTTAGCTTAGTGGTGAGCTAGGGTAGTAGGTTCCCACCCTGGCTGCCTGTGTAGTTAAAAAGCTCTCTCTCTCTCACCTGCACATAGCTAGTCGCCCCCAGAGTCTGATTCTTGACTTTGTTCTGTTTTTTGATGTCACGGTTTCTGGACATGGTGTTGGCTCCTCCATCCAGGTTCTCCAAAAGCTGGAGTCGGGCTGCTGGCCAGGGCTGATGGCCATCTGGGGCTCGGATCCTCCCAACTCACCCAGGTTGTTGGCAGAAGTCGTTTCCTGGTGGTTTCAGGACCAAGGTCCTGTCTCCTTTCTGGCATCAGCTGAGGGCCGCTCCCAGAGCCCCCCCACCCCCCTTTTCATGGGCAGTTCACACTCCACCGCTTACCTTGCTCCTCCCAGTGGGTCTAGGTTTTTTGAAAAGCTCCGTGGGTGATTTTACTGTGTAGATTCAGGCTGTGCAGCCCTCTTGGAATCCACACACATAAGCTATAAGGTTTGACAGGCTGGCTTGCCAGGACAGTAGATTTTTCAGGGTCTGGAAGGTTCCGGAGACAGGTCTCTGCTTGGTGTTAAGAAGATTTAATTTTCTTTCTAACTTTATATGTGTATAATTGTGTTTAAAATTCTTTTATAGAGCTGAGATTTTGGTGTGTGGTTGGATGTCCTGCCTTTGTCAGTGAATGTATTTTCTCCTATTGCTGTTCTGTAACCTTTATTTTTAAGAGCTCTGTAATAGGGCTATGATTTAATTTATATAATTTTAATGAACTTTGGACATTTAAAAGTGGTTACTGTATGTAGCCAGTTGTTAGGATGTTTCAGTGAACATCTTTTTTGTTTTCAACAGCTTGATTGAGATATAATTCCTATACCATATAATTCACTCATTTCAAGTAAACAATCACATTGTTAACTTGTGGTATGTTACATTATTATTTTGGTATATTATGTTTAAAATTTTGACATTGAAAAACATTTTACGGGTGGCACCTGTGGCTCAAAGGAGTAGGGCGCCGGCCCCATAGGCCGGAGGTGACAGGTTCAAGCCCAGCCCCAGCCAAAAACTGCAAAAAAAAAATTTTTTTTTTTTCAAGGAATTGCAGTGAAATACACGTAACATAAAATTTATCATTTTAGTCTTTTTTTAGTATACAGTTGAGTGGTATTGAGTATATTCATATAATTGGGCAACTTTCATCACTATCCATTTCCAAAACTGTTTCATCTTGCAGAACTGAAATTCTGTGTTCATACATTCACATTCAACAATAACTATCCATTCCCTGCCCTCTAGCCCCTGGCAGCCACCTTTCTACTTTCTGTCTTTAGGAATTTAACTAGTCTGGGTACCTCAATAATTAGAATCACACAGTTTTTGTCTTTTTAAATATAATCCCTTCAAGGTTCATTCGTGTTTTAGTATGTGTTAGAATTTCCTTTCTAAGGCTGAATAATATTCCATTGTTTGTATATAACAAATTCTTTTCATCCATCCACCTGTTGATGGGCACTTAGGTCTTTTAACCATTTTTTTTTTTAAGATAGGTTTTCACTTTGTCACCTGGGCTAGAGTACAGTGGCATTAACATAGCTCTCAGCAACCTCAAAATCCCAGGCATAAGTGATCCTCCTGGGTTGGCGCCTGTGGCTCAGCGAGTAAGGCAGCGGCCCCGTATACCAAGGGTAGCAGGTTTGAACCTGGCCTCCGCCAAACTGCAGCAACAACAACAATAACAACAACAACAATAGCCAGGCATTGTGGTGGGCGCCTGTAGTCCCAGCTACTTGGGAGGCTGAGGCAAGAGAATCACTTGAGCCCAAGAGCTAGAGGTTGCTGTGACCTGTGATGCCATGGCACTCTACCAAGGGCAACAAAGTAAGACTATGTCTCTTAAAAAATAAAATTTAAAAAATAAAACAAGTGATCCTCAGCCTCCCAAGCAGCTGGGACTACAGATGTACACTGCTCCACTGGCTAATTTTTTCATATGCTCTGAGATAGGGTCTTGCTTTGTTGTCCAGGTGGCCTTGAACTTGTGGTCTCAATCAGTCCTCCCACCTTAGCCTCTCAAAGTGTGAGGATTATAAGTGTGAGCCACCATGCCCGGCCACATTAGCCATTTTAAAGTTCTGTCACGTTACCATATACAGTAAGTATCTTTTTGTGTGGGATTCCACCATGACAGGGTAGACACCTGTCACTGGGTTTGCCAGGTCAGAGGATGTGGATAGTTTTAAGACTCTTGATATCTGCTGCCACATTACCTTCTAGAAATGCTGTTCAGTTTGCTCTTGGCTTTGAGGTTAATGGTCTGTTCTCCTTTAACTTCTTTCTTGTCCTTATTCTTTTTCCAGGATTTTACTGAAGCAGTTCCATTGGATGGTAAGAGGCCCAGCTGGGTGGGTCCTTGCCCTCCAATAATGCAAAATTGTGATGTGGGGTTTTCATCGTGGAAGCAGAATCTGAGATTTGGGTTTGCTTTAGGTTACAGGGAGTCTGTGCTAGGCTGGGCCTCGCAGGAACTCCTGGTTTCTTGATGACCTTTGGAAACAGCCAGTCCTAGATAGGGAGGGACCCTGAGCAGGGGCTGCACTGAGGCCGCTTGTCAGCTCCATGGTCCATGGCAGGGAAAGAACTCGCTGTCCCCTTGTCCGTTGTAAAACTTGCTAGTTTATTGCTGTTCTGGACTGAGTGTCACTGACTCTGAAAAGCAATTTGGCATCTCTTCTGTGAGCCCTGGAAGTGGGATAGGTCTGCCAGAGACCTACTGTCCAGTTAATTCTGGCTCATGGAGTTCCTGCGTGGCTTTAATTAAAGCTCCAAGGAAACAGAACAGTGTGGTAGAAAAGGAATTTCACAAAGGGAGAGAAACAAGCATGGCTGTTCGTGAGCTGGGCAGCAGGATAGACACCTGCCTGTGTGAGCACTCGCGGGGGTTCACAGGGTCCTGCAGAACTCGGCCTGGGGAGGGGCAGGTACAGTGAGGCCGTATTTGGAGGGAGTGCAGCATGGTGACATGGGCTTGGGGAGGAAAGGGACAGAACGGCTACTTCTCAGCACCAACTGGTGGACATGCACCCTGGAGGGCACTCTGTCTTGTCTCGGATCTCGCTGCAGCCGAGAGCTCGCAGCTCAGGTTTAGCTGTCCTGGCTCCAGGCTTACAGAGCTGGGTCTCGCCCTGGCTTTCCTCCTCCTCTGCCTTGCCCATCTTAGCGGCATCGGTGGCTGCTGTTCTGATTCTGAGAAGGCCCTGAAACTTGTGGGGCCTCTCAGTTGCCGACTGTAAGGGAGGAAGCTGAACGGGAGCAGCTTTAGGATCCCTTTAGTTTTGTGAGTTCAAGTAAAATTAAGTTGTGCTGCTCAGAGTTCCCTGCAAATTATTTGGAAACTCCCATTGTTGGGTGTCCTGAAGCAGCTTCTGTGTAAGACCCTGGTTGCAGCTGCCTTCTTGAGTGCCCACAGTGGGTCAGGAGAGCCCAGGGCGGGTCAGGAGAGCCCAGGGTGGGTCAGGAGAGCCCAGGATGGGTCAGGAGAGCCCAGGGTGGGTGAGGAGAGCCCAGGGTGGGTGAGGAGAGCCCACGGTGGGTCAGGAGAGCCCAGGGTGGGTGAGGAGAGCCCAGGGTGGGTGAGGAGAGCCCAGGGTGGGTGAGGAGAGCCCAGGGTGGGTGAGGAGAGCCCACGGTGGGTCAGAGGTAGATTTGGCTCTCTGTGCAGGTTTAACAGGATCCAGGGGCTTCTTTGCCGGATGATGTGTTATCTTCCCTTACTGCCCACTGGATAGTCAGCAACTCAACTGCCAGGACTGGAACAGGTGTTCTGAAGCCTGCAGGTGTCACTTGGACCAGGGTGCTGAAATGCAGAGTGTGAGCAGCGGGGAGGCCTCACCAGCAATATAGGAGGGGGAGAGGGCAGCATGGGGGTGTCTGGCAGGGCAGAGGCAATGGTGTCTGGCAGGTGGTCGGCAGTGGGAAGCCTGGTTGTGCCAGCTGGTGTCTTGCCAGCTGGAGTGTGGCTCTGTGTGGTCGGGAATGCTCATGAGAAAGGCCAGCACTGAGATGGGTAGACGCACGTGTGTGGGGCCCCCATCTCGACCCCAGAGTGTGCGTGTGTGGGAGGCACAGCAGGTACTTTGGGACCATCGTTTCCCTTCATCGTGTGGACCCCACCTGGGATCGGAACCTGAGGCTCCCTTCCTGCAGGGGAAGCTTTCTGTCCAGGCCCTGTTAGACTTTTGTGAACATTCTCAGTGCCAGCTGGCATGGGGTTTGTCCCAGAATTGAATCGGACAGCCCTGTAGGTGAGCTGGTCCATCGAGAGGTGCGAGGGCAGGAGGGACAGCACTCTGTGGGGTGCAGGAGCTTCAGTGGAAGTCACCACTCTCCTGTAGAGACGTCTCGTTTGGCAGCCTTGGCCTGAGGCGGACCTCCACGCACCCTGAGTTTGCCAGTGTTCCCACTGTGGGGGAGGATAAGGAAACCTCAGCAGAGCCTGGGTCTGAACCCAGGATGGTTGTTTGAGCCTCTGTTCTTTACCCCGCCGACCTTTTCTCAAAGGGCCGGGTTGTAACTAATCTCGTCTTTGAGGCTGAGAGGCAAAGTGGAGGCTACTTTGTAGGTACTTACATAATCATTTAGAATATAATCATTTAAAACGGTAAAAACCATTCTGAGATCCTGGGTCACATGAGAACAGGTGGCAGTGGGCAGGATTTAGCCTGTGGGCTGCAGTTGGCCAACTGTGCTCTACAGAGGGCTGCCTCCTAATGCCTGGGGATTAGGAAGTGGATGACAAAGCTGTGCGTGGGCATCTCACGCCTGTGTTCGGGACCTTGCACAAGCTTCTCTACTGGAACCTGGGAGGCAGGTAGGGCTGGCCTTCCTGGTCCCCGTGAGGACTCTTTCCTCAGTGAAATTGCTGGAGGTAGAAAAGCAGAGATGGGAGACGGTTGCTTGGTTTCCAGCTCCCTCTTCTCTGCCCTGTTTCCTGCTGCTTCCCAGGGCTGTCATTCACTCTTTAAAACCAGGCCGGCCATGAGTTTAATAATCCTTGAAGCTAAATGATGGGGCTTCGTGGGTATTTATGATACTGTTCTCTACTTTTGTTTTTGTTTGACATTTTCCAGGATAGAAAGTTAAGAAAATAATCACTTATTGGTCAAAGGAATATAAAAAGAAAGAAAGAAATCCTCCACATTGAGAGAACAGGGTGTTGGAATCCTGAATCTTTCATAAGCCCCAAGATGAGTAAACTCCCACTCCTCTGTTTCCTGAGAAAGTGGCAGCCATGCCTGAGGTGTTCCGTTATCCAGCTACCCATTCATCCATTCTTTATTTGTCTGCCATTCATCGAACCACTTGTCCATAATTCATCCATCCATCCCTCTGACATCTAATCATCCATCCATCATTCCAGCTGTTCATTCATCTATTCTTCATTCATCCAGCCAGCCATCCGTTCATTTGCTCTTTTTTTTATTTTTTTATTTTTTGAGATGGAGTCTTAACTATGTCGCTCTCAGTAGAGTGCTGTGGCGTCACAGCTCACAGCAACCTCCAACTCTTGGGCTTAAGTGATTCTCTGGCCTCAGCCTCCCAAGTAGCTGGGACAGGTGCCACAACACCTGGCTGTTTTTTTGTTGCAGTTGTCATTGTTGCTTAGCTGGCCCAGGCCAGGTTAGAACCTACCAGCCTCAGTGTATGTGGCTGGTGCCATAACCAATGAGCTACGGGCACTGAGCCATGTTCATCTATTATTTATTCATCCCTCCAATCATCCATCTAGCCGTCCATTTATCTGTCATTCATACACCATTCATCCAAACTTCTATCCTTCATTCATCCATCAATCCATCCGTCAGACATCAGTCATCCATCCAGCCAGCCAGCCAGCCATTCATCTATTCTTTATCTATCTATCCATCCAACTGGCCATCCATTCATCTACTCTTCAGCCATTCATTAATCTACTCTTTATCCATTCATCCATCCAACCAGCCATCCATTCATCTACTCTATCCATCCATCCATCCAACCAGCCATCCATTCATCTACTCTTTATCTATCCATCCATTCAACCAGCCATCCATTCATCTACTCTTTACATCCATCCAACTGGCCATCCATTCATCTACTCTTTATATCCATCCAACCATCCATCCATTCATCTACTCTTTTTTTTTTTTTTTTTAATTTTAACTAGCTTGTACATTTTTCTTTGTTTGAAGTACTCTTTTTTGGTGTTCATTTTTGTTTGTTTGAAGTACTCTTTTTTGGTGTTCATTTTCTTCTTCCTCTGGAGATGCTGTGCTGTTTTTGATGTTAAGTACAGACGGGGTCTTACTCTGGCTCACTGTTGGTCATACTGGTCTTGAACCTCTGAGCTCAGGCAATCCACCCGCCCCGGTCTCCCACAGCGCTGGGACTACAGGCGTGAGCCACCATGCCCGGCCCATTCATCTACTCTTTATATCTGTCCAACCATCCATCCATTCATCTACTCTTTATCCATCCATCCAACCAGCCATCCATTCATCTGCTCTTTATTCATCCATCCAACCAGCCATCCATCCATCTACTCTTCATCTATCCATCCAACCAGCCATCCATTCATTTACTCTTTATCTGTCTATCCAGCCATCCATTCATCTACTCTTTATCCATCCATCCAACCAGCCATTCATTCATCTACTCTTTATATCCATCCAACCAGCCATCCATTCATCTACTCTTTATCCATCCATCCAACCAGCCATCCAATCATCTACTCTTTATCCATCCATCCAACCAGCCATCCATTCATCTACTCTTCATCTATCCATCCAACCAGCCATCCATTTATCTACTCTTCATCCATCCATCCATCCATCCAAGCAGCCATCCCTTCATCTACTCTTTATCCATCCAGCCAGCCATCCATCCATTCATCCATTCATCTACTCTTCATCCATCCATCCATCCATCCATTCATCTACTCTTCATCCATTCATTCAACCAGCCATCCAATCATCTACTCTTTATCCATCCATCCAACCAGCCATCCATTCATCTACTCTTCATCCAACCATCCATCCAAGCAGCCATCCAAGCAGCCATCCATTCATCTACTCTTCATCCATCCATCCATCCAAGCAGCCATCCCTTCATCTACTCTTTATCCAGCCAGCCAGCCATCCATCCATTCATCCATTCATCTACTCTTCATCCATCCAGCCATCCATCCATTCATCTGCTCTTCATCCATTCATCCAACCAGCCATCCAATCATCTACTCTTTATCCATCCATCCAACCAGCCATCCATTCATCTACTCTTCATCCAACCATCCATCCAAGCAGCCATCCATTCATCTACTCTTCATCCATCCATCCATCCAAGCAGCCATCCCTTCATCTACTCTTTATCCATCCATCCAGCCATCCATCCATTCATCCATTCATCTACTCTTCATCCATCCAGCCATCCATCCATTCATCTACTCTTCATCCATCCATCTATCCAAGCAGCCACCCATTCATCTACTCTTTATCCATCCATCCAGCCATCCATCCATTTATCTACTCTTTATCGATTCATCCATCTGGCCATCCATCCATTCATCCGTAGCCTGTTCATCATCCATCCATCTGACCATTCATTTCTCTATCAGTATAACATCCAGTCAACCACCTATCCATCCTTCAACTCTCCATCTGTTCATTTGAAGTTTATGTAGCACCTGCTGGGGTCTAAGCCGGATGCTGAGACCTTGACTTCATCTTTAACCCCAAGGGAATCCATAGACACGTAGCAGCTGATAAATGGGGGCTGAGAATGGAGGTCAGAACCAAGCAGAGAAGGGACTGACCCTGAGAAGGGACTGACTGCTGGGTCAGTGTAAGGAGGGCTTCTTGATGGGAGTGGCCCATGAGTTGTGTCTTGAATGGACTCAGATGGAAAGGAGTGTGTTAGACCATTGTCGGGGAGGGGGAGAGGCTTTCTGAGCAGAGGCAGCACACAGGAGTGGGGGAGTGTAATGGCCTGGCCTGCCACAGGGTTCTGTAGGCTGGGATAGCTAGCACATAGCTCAGGGTAAGACTGCTGGCAGTGAAGTGGAGCAGTCTAGTGTGCCCCACCCCACGGGACCGAGAGGACTTGGCCTGGAGAATGGAATGATTGTGGGCTATGTAGCTGCCAGAGCCCTGCCCAGTGCACCCCACACTGGATGCTTGTGACATCTCATGGTTCATGGGCACTTTCTGGACAGCTCCTCCCCCAGCTGGGGAGCAGATAACCTGCCATTGCTCACCTTTGCCTGGCTCCCTGGCTGCCAGCCTCTTGTTGGCAAGCACCTATCCAGACGGCGTGGTGTTTTGGGTCTACATGCAAAACAGTCGTGCTGGAACTTCAGTGTCAGTGGAGCTTCACATGCCAGCCAGCTCTTTGCAAGGCACATGTGGGGCAGCTATTCAGAAACCTCCATCAGGTCCTCTGGAATTCATGAGAACGTGGGGCTGGAACCTGTTGGCTGGCAGGGCAGAGAGACTCTGTCTGCTGTGGGTTAAAGGCTATGAGTCGAAGGCTGTGGGTCGAAGGCTGTGGGCTGAAGGCTGTGGGTTGAATCTGTGGGCCAAAGGCTGTGGGTTGAAGGCTGTGGGTTGAAGGCTGTGGGCTGAAGGTTGTGGGTCAAAGGCTATGGGTTGAAGGCTGTGGGTTGAATCTGTGGGCCAAAGGTTATGGGTCGAAGGCTATGGGTTGAAGGCTGTGGGCTGAAGGCTGTGGGCTGAAGGGTGTGGGTTGAAGGCTGTGGGTCGAAGGCTGTGGGTTGAAGGCTGTGGGCTGAAGGCTGTGGGCTGGGCTCGTCAGCCCAGAGTGCACATGGCAGACTGGGAAAGAGTCACTGGGGCTTTTTTTGTTTGTTTTGGTTTTGTTGTGTGTGTGGTAAGATACACATACCGTAAAATTTGCTTTCTTGACCAATTTAAGTATACAGTTTAGTGGTGTCAAGTCCCTTCATGTTATTGTGCAGTCATCACAAACATCTCTAGAATTTTTCATCAACACTCGGGATCTGTTAAATACCCCCTCTCTTTTCCCTTCCCCCAGCCCCTGGAAACCTCGGTTCCACATTCTGCCTCTGTGGACCTGACTACGCTCAGGACCTCGTGTGAGTGGAATAGACAGCATTTGTTTTTTAGCATCTGGCTTACGTTACATAGCAAAATGTCCCCAAGATTCATCCATGTTGCACCATGTGTCAGAATTCTTTTCTTTTTACGACTGAGTAACATTCCCTTATACATGTAAACACCACATCTTGTTTATCTGTCCATCTGCTGATGGACACTGAGATTGCCCCACCTTTGTTTGGTATCGTGAGTATGAGGAACATGGGTGTACAAATCCAGTAATTTTTTTTTTTTAACATCAGATTTTTACATTTATTTCCCCTTTCCCACCTCTAGCTATTTGTTTTCCAATCAACTCTCCTTCCTCTTTTTAACAGATTTTCTTTTCTTTTCTATTTATTTATTTTTTTATTTTTATTTATTTTTTTTAGAGACAGAGTCTCACTATGTCACCCTCAGTAGAGTGCTGTGATGTCACAGCTCACAGCAACCTCAAACTCTTGGGCTTAAATAATTCTCTTGCCTCAGCCTCCCGAGTAGCTGGGACACAGGTGCCCACCATAACGCCCAGCTGTTTTATTGTTGCAGTTGTCATTGGTGTTTTCGCTGGCCTGGGGCGGGTTTGAACCTGCCAGCCTTGGCGTATATGGCCAGCGCCCTACCCACTGAGCTACAGGCACCGCCACAGATTTTCAATTACAGGAATTTCTGTCCACGTTAGGAAAAAGAAATTTAGAGTCAAGGGTGAGAAATACATATGCATATCTTGTAAATTATCTGTTCCTTTTGAAAAATATTAAAGACTTGAAAGATGTCATAATGTCGCTTTAGTTTTGTGTGTGTGTATGTGCACATACGTGAAAGTGTCATTTACAGACAGTGAAAGTCACTCTTTTTGGTGTACGGGTCTGCTCAGTGAGTTACGACAGAGTTGTGCAACTGTAGTCAAAATACATAGCAGATGGCCGGGCATAGCGGCTCACGCCTGTAATCCCAGGCCTTTGGGAGGCCAAGTAGGAGGATTGCTTGAGCTCAGGAGTTAGGGACCAGCCTGAGCAAGAGTGAGACCCTGTCTCTACTGAAAATAGAAAAATTAGCTGGGCATGATTGTGCATACCTGGAGTCCAGCTACTGGGGAGGCTGAGGCAAGAGGATTGCTGAAGAGTTTGAGGTTGCTGTGAGCTCTGACTGACAGCAAGACAGCACTGTACCCAACATAACAGAGTGAGACGCTGTCTCAGAAAAGTAAAAAAATAGACAGCAGGTCCAAACCTTCCCTCGCCCGTGTTCCTTGTCGAACACCTTCCCACCTATAACCCACGGCAGCCACGGATGCACTTTTTCTCTTTTTGCTTTTGCCTGTCCCTGGACGTTGTGCGAATGGAATCGTGCATTATGTATGATTTTGGCCTCTGTCACTTGGACAGTGTACGTGGCATTTACCCACGTTGTGTGTACTAATCCTGGATGGCGTGTTCCATTTCATCCCCAAAGAGGTCAGTCCTATCCTGTCCTTTCGTGTCCTATGTTAATAGCTTTGTTGAGGTTGGACTCACACACTGTATAGCTCACCATCTAACATGCTCCACGCCGTGGGGGTCAGTGTAGCCACCAACTTGTACAGCCCTCACCACTGTCTGATTCCAGAAATTCCCATCACCCCCCTAGAAAGACCCTCTGCCTGCTGCAGTGTGCACCATCCCCAACCCTAGTCCCAGGATTGGACTTTTCTAGACGTTTCCTACAAATGGGATCACACGACATGTGGCTTCTGGTGGACATTGTTCTTTTTTTTTTTTTGCAGTTTTGGCCAGGGCTGGGTTTGAACCGGCCACCTCCAGTATATGGGGCCAGTGCCCTACTCCTTGAGACGCAGGTGCCGCCCAACATTGTCCTTTTCTTCGAGTTTCTTATAGCAGTCCCACCTTCCAGGCCACACCGGGTCCTTGGGGTGGGGGTTGTGGAGCAGTGCGTCCCTAGACTGGCTCAAGGGTCCTCACCTCCAGGTTTGGGCTCCTCCTCTCAGTACTAGGGAACAACCTCCCTGTCTTCTGGTTTTTCTCCCTGCCCCATGATCAGGGTCCTGCCCTTGGCCTCCCCCAGGGATTTGGAGCCCAGAGAGGAAGCGTGGATGGGAGGCCTGACCTTCCCATCTCTGAAGGGAGCCTGCCACTTTCCCATACACGTCTCTCTTTTCTCATCCCTGGGTTCCCCTTTACTGGTATGACCAGGCCTGGGAAGGGAGCTGGGATAGGGGTGGGGGGTAGAGAAGAGAAACCTTCAGGGCACATGGTCAAAGGTCACCTACAGCCTGGAATCTGAGCTACGGTAGGGTTGGCAGGTGCTTTGGCTTGTACAGGGTCAAGACCTCACAGGGTAGGTTCTGTTCAGAGATGGATTCCTTCACCGTTCCTAGTCCTTGGGCTGAAAACTGCTGACAGGTATCCCTGGGAACTGCTGTGATATTTGGCGTCTGTAGGAACACACCTACCTTGCTGTGGACTCCAGGGCCTTAGCAGGGAGTGCAGGAGTGTCTGGGAAGCTCCACACATTTGTTGCAGCGTAGATGCAGAAAACCCACAGGCCTGCCAGGGCCTAGAGTAAGTTCCCTCTGGGCCTTTCGCCACCTGGGCCAGCCTCTCTGTAGCAGGGCTGCCAGTCTCTCCAGTGGAAGCACAGTTCTTGTCCTGGACGCACAGGGGGCTTCTGGAATGAGCACCACAGACTTGCCTCTGTGGATCGTGTCCTTCCCTGAGCGCGGCGCTGTGTCTCCTGATACACATAACCTCCCTGGGCCACCTGCTCTCGTCCTGACAGAGAGGGCCATTTGTCACTCTGTCCTTTGGTTTGTTTCCTCACTGAAGAGGAAAATATGTGCACCTGCTTTTTGGCCAAGAGATGTGACAGCTGCATGCTGCATGCCCTGTTCCGAATGGTTACTGGACTAGGGTGTGAAATATATTGTCATAAATCAGGATCTTGTCTGCAGAGGGCTTGGACATGTGAAGAATGGCCTTTATCTGAATTGCTAGGATGGTGCCAACCTCAGGAGGGACAAGGACGGGCCGGCAGTACGGTGAGTGTTCTCTCTAACTGGGAGGCTTTCAGGCTTCTTGGTGAAAGGGAAACTTCCCAAGGAAACTTCCTTTGTCAGGTTTCATTCTGACCCTTGGGCTCGCCTGCCTGGCTGTCCTTGCTCACCTGGGTCTTGTGTCAGGTTTCATTCTGACCCTTGGGCTCGCCCGCCTGGCTGTCCTTGCTCACCTGGGTCTTGTGGCAGCCCTCCCTGTGACAGTTGACCCCTATAGACTGCCAAGCGTCCCGCAGTTCCTCTGTGGGGAACACTCACAGTGCTGGGTATGGCCATCGTCAGCAGGTGTCTCCAGGACTCAGCCTGCCAGCCTGGGCACTGCTGGCTAGGCCATGAATGACACTGATGTTGACCTGTGCTCCGGCCAGGTGGTTCCAAGTGAGGCTCAGTGCAGGAGGCCAGGGGCTGGGCCGAGAGGTGTGAGGAGCTCTTCCCTTGAAGAATGGTTGGGCACAGGGATTCAGGGGTCCTACTTCCAGGGGGTGAAGCTGGGTCCCAGACTGTGCTCTGTACATTTCCCTCACTCCAAGGCTCGCTTGTCAGGCAAGGTCCCCTCACAATCCCAGTTATCACTGTATGAGGCAGAGATGCAGAATCCCGTTTTGAATTACATTGAGTTTGGGGAAACGCATGGCTGAGAATGGATGAGATACGGTAAGTTTCCTCCTCTGTAAAATAGAAACCTGAGTAGTCCTTGCCACGGAGATTAAATGAGCTGATGTGTGTAGCAAAAGCACTTAGCACAGCTGCTGGCACGCCCTGAGTGCTTAATCACACTTTTCATCCTCATTTTATTGTTGTTATCATAGTTGCTGTTATGACAGATAGTGGGAGAGGATGTTGGCTGCTTCATGAGCTGGCTGGATGTTTGTTTTGTTTTGTTTTGTTTTAAGAGGCCCAAGTGAAAGATGAAAAGCCGCTTTTTTCCACCCAAGGTGGAAAAGCCCAGTGTGTCCATTTCCAGGCAGTGATTTTTTCCATAGGGTTTTGTTTTGTTTTAAGGGTAGAACTCTTCTTTTCGATTGATACTTTAGATGACGTCCTAGCATGAGAAAAGGAGAAAGAGGACTCACAGGTCACAAAGCCCGGCCCTACTCCGCCTCCTGGGCTCTGAGGCCCCAGGTGGGAGCTGCTGCTGTTCTTGGGGTCCTGACCCAGGATCCTCCTTCAGCCCCTTGGCCTGTCCTGTCCTGTGTCCGGCAGGATCCACGTTTTTCTTCCAGCTCTCTCTCTGCTCAGGCTGATTCCCTCAAGCTCCGTATGCCCTCCCACGGCGGGGACAGGGCAGCTGTGAGGATGTTCCTTCCAGGGACAGGGCCCTTTGTCTCAGGTGGAGTGGGCCGGGCAGGGAGCTATCAGCCTCCCCCTCAGAGTTGTTTCTGGCTGTAAGCATGGGGCGCCCTGAGAGGACTCGGATCCTGCATCTGTCTCTGAGTGTGTGTCGTCCAAACTTCCTTTTGGAAGGGGTTAAATTAGGTGGGGGGCTTTGGCTTTTTTCCAAAAACTAAACTGTGCATGATGCGAAATTTACGGCGTTAGCCATTTCTGAGTGTATAGTCAGTGGTGTAAGTACCTTGGCAGTGCTGGGGGCCATCACTGCTGTCCGTCTCCAGAACCTTTTCATCTTCCCCAAACTGAAGTTCAATACCAGCAAACAATAACCGCCCCCTCCCTTCCCTAGCCCCCGGTGACTGCCCTCCTGCTTTCTGCTGCCGTGACTCTGCGGACCTCACCTGAGCGGAATCATCCAGAACGTCTCCTTTCATGTCAGACTCATTTCACTAAGTGTGATCCCTTCAGGGTTCACAGGGTTCAGCCACCTTGGAGTGTGTGTTAGAACTTCCTTCCATTTTAAGGCTGAGTAAAAGTTCAGTGTATGTGCGCAGCAATTTTCTTTTAATCCATCCGTCAGTTGATGGACTCTTGGCTTCTGCCCTGTGGCTGATGTGAACGTAGGTCTGGGTCGGTCTGGGTCAACACACTTTCTCTCTTGATCCCCTGCAAACAGGTCCTTGCATGAATGCCTCAGGCACGTCCAGCCCTCTGCTTGTTGGTGAGAGAGGGGAATTGTTCTCTTGCTGTAACTGAAGTGAGTAAAGCTTTCTGGAATGTAGCAGGTCACTGATAAAGAGGGCAGGAGTTCTTGGAAAGGGGAGTTTCTGGCTACAAGCCCCATCTCTGTTTTCTACCACCATCTGTGCCAGCGGAGGTTGACCCACCCATTCCCGGGAAGTGGTGAACCTCAGATGTCCCTCGGGGGAGATGGGGAGGTGTTTCCATGTGATTCCATCTGCTGATGGCAGGTACAGACCTGGGGGCTGGCCATCCTTGGCCAAGTCAGTGATGAAACTGGGGCGGTTATAGGACAGGGACCCTGTTGGGTATGATGCTGCTTTCTGAGGGGAATGACCTGGGCCTGTCGGGCCCCAGCTTTGGGGTGGGACTATGGTTCTGCGTACCCTCCTTACCTCACCCCCCGCGGTTCTGGAATTGGGGCTAGAGTGTGCCTTGAGGGGATGGGCCCAGTGGAGGAGGGATGTGGGACCAGTTAGTCAAGGAGTTAGCCAGTGACGGAAACTCCAGGAATTTCACCTTTTCTGTAAACCGGGAACATTTTCTAGAATTACCACATCCCTTTAATTTGCCACGTTTAGGAAATCTGGCTGAGCTGGTAGTGATAAAGTCTAACTAAGAAATGTCTTATATGTACCCTTCTGTTTGCCTCTAGAGTTGGGGAGGGGCTGCAAGTCCTTTCCTCTTTGGTCAGGCCTGAGTGGCCCCCTAATTGCCCAGCAATACCCTTCTGGGTCTGGGGGGGGCCTGGCCTCACACATGGGTGCATGCCTGTGCTTCTGCAAGACTGAGTTTACTCACAGCACCCACCCCCCTCCCCTTTTAAATCATGCTCGAAGAGTGTCTTTCTTTCTAAGTTCTGTGCCGACATTGTTCAAGAGTCATTCCCGTGTTTGTAACCTCAGACCAAATAATCCCCCACCCTGGGGTATTTTCCTAAGGAAATCTTTCCCCCTCCTTTCCTTTTTGGTGCCATCATATGAAGCTGTTCATTGTATTCATGACAGTGGAAGACTGGAAACGGATTGAATGTCTGCAACCCAAATAGCCTCCATCGGCTTGGAGGACTGTCCTGTCAGCAGAGGGTGAAAATGAAATGGAAGTAGCCACATGGAATATCGTCAAACAGGAAAAAGCGTTATACACAGAGCTAGAGTGTTATGTTTTGCATCCGTCATTTTTTTTTTTCCTGAGACAGAGTCTTACTATGGCGCCCTCGGTAGAGTGGTCTGGCGTCGCAGCTCACAGCAACCTCAAGCTCTTGGGCTCAAGCAATATTCTTGCCTCAGCCTCCCAAGGAGCTGGGACTACAGGCACCGCTACAACGCCCAGCTATTTTTTTTGTTGCAGTTGTCATCGTTGGTTACATGGCCTGGGCCGGGTTCGAACCCGCCACCTTTGGTATATGTGGCTGGCACTGTAACCACTGTGCTACGAGCGCCGAGCCATATCCGTCATTTCTTGCTGCGTAACAAACCATCCCAAGATTTAGTGACTCAAAACAACACAGTTTAATCCCTCAGGACTCTGAGCTGACGGGTGAGTTTTCTGGTGCTGATACGTGGGCTCGCTGGCGTGACTGCATTCAGCTTGTGAGTCGACTGCAGCTGGCACCTGCGGTGGCCTAACCTGCACAGCTGCAAATGTGGTGGGGAGGCTGCCACCTTTCTCTCCCCGTGATCTATCATTGTTCCAGAGTCTAGCCTGAGGTTCTTCACTTGCAGGCTGGTTCCAAGAGCAAAGGCGGATGCTGCAGGCCTCTTGAAGTCTGGGGCTGTGGACTTTGCAAACTGCCACTGCTGCATTTTTATTGGTCACAATGTGTCCCAAGTCCAGCCCAGATCCAGGGGCTGGAGAGCTGGACTTCCCTCGTGATGGGAGGGACAGTAATATCACACGGACCCAGGGCATGACACAAGGCAGGTGTGATTCCCTGGGGCCCTAGTGATGCCCCCCAACAGGGGCCTTTAGTCACACAGTCTCAGAACAAGGACCAGAAGTGATTGTGAGAAAATGAACCCAGACCTTTGGTCAAGGAGCTGAGGTTGTGGATGAGTTTCTTTCTTTTTTTTTTTTTAATTATTAAATCATAGCTGTGTGCATTAATGCAATCATGGGGCGCCATACACTGGTTTTATAGACTGTTTGACACATTTTCATCACACTGGTTAACATAGCCTTCCTGGCATTTTCTTAGTTATTGTGTTAAGACATCTGTATTCTACATTTACTAAGTTTCACATGTACCCTTGTAAGATGCACCGCAGGTGTAATCACCCTCCCTTCGCCCATCCTCCCCCCTCCCTCCCCTCCCTTTCCCCCTTACCCCTATTCTTGGGTTATAACTGGGTTATAGCTTTCATGTGAAAGTCATAAATTAGTTTCATAGTAGGGCTGAGTTGGATACTTTTTCTTCCATTCTTGAGATACTTTACTAAGAAGAATATGTTCGAGCTCCATCCATGTAAACATGAAAGAGGTAAAGTCTCCATCTTTCTTTAAGGCTGCATAATATGCCATGTGTACATATACCACAATTTATTAATCCATTCGTGGATCGATGGGCACTTGGGCTTTTTCCATGACTTAGCAATTATGAATTGGGCTGCAATAAATATTCTGGTACAAATATCTTTGTTATGGTGTGATTTTTGGTCTTCTGGGTATATACGTAGTAGAGGAATTATGGGATTGAATGGCAGATCTATTTTTAGATCTCTAAGTGTTCTCCAAACATCTTTCCAAAAGGAATGTATTAATTTGCATTCCCACCAGCAGTGTAGAAGTGTTCCCTTTTCTCCACATCCACGCCCACATTTCTGGTCTTGGGATTTTGTGATATGGGCTAATCTTACTGGAGTTAGATGATATCTCAAAGTAGTTTTGATTTGCATTTCTCGGATGATTAAGGATGATGAACATTTTTTCATATGTCTGTAGGCCGTACGCCTGTCTTCTTCAGAGAAGTTTCTCTTCAAGTCCCTTGCC
>CAUYPK010034444.1:0-18140 GCA_963574355.1 Loris lydekkerianus
TCCCCCTTCCCCCTATTCTTAGGTTGTAACTGGGTTATAGCTTTCATGTGAAAGCCATAAATTAGCTTCATAGTAGGGCTGAGTACATTGGATACTTTTTCTTCCATTCTTGGGATACTTTACTAAGAAGAATATGTTCGAGCTCCATCCATGTAAACACAAAAGAGGTACTTGATAAAGAATTCACGCTCTTTTGAATTATTTTGCCAATAAGCAATGTGATATTGCACTCTGGATTTTTTCACAATTTTTTTTTTTGTCTTTAATATTCAGAAGTTTATTTATGATGAGTCCTGGTATGGATTTCTTTGGGTTTATCTGTGGTTTGCTTAATTTCCTGTAATGTAGGCTTTCAGCCATTTTATTTTTAATTTCTCTCAGGCCCACTCTTCATCTACTTTCTTATAATCTGCTAATTTAGTAAAAATCCTGAACATAGTAAGCTATTATTAACTATACCTTCCATTTTATGCATTAGATGAGTAAAACTTGAACCAAGGAACACATTGTTCTAAGTCTAATTTACTCCTACTCATCAGATTTATTTTAGGATTAAAATAATATAATCCAATTTAAAATACAATTCTTTGCATAAAACATTACATGAACACAAGTTGATTATTATTGTGATTCACTTAAACATAGCGTATTTGCTTAAAGTTTCCAGAGCAGTTATGTGTGTAGTGAGTGCTTCAAACATTCTGAATTCTAAAAAAGGTAGGCATCAATAATGGCCTTGCCATTTCTAAAGTTGCTGCCACTGGGAAAGGAAACAAATACTGCTGTTGGTGTTTTCATATCAACTAATAAACTTTATTCCTCTGACAGTGACCCAAACATGTAATCTGGCATCTCCAGTTGGTGGAAGTTTTTGCAACTTCTCAGAAATTGTACAAAGGTATACCTTTTGTTAGAAAAATTGATCTTGGATCTAAAAGGTTAACAAAGTAAAGGCTTGCCTTTGGTTCCCAAGAATCCTAAAAAACATGCTGAATGTAAGATATTTTATCTACTTTATGGGTTCACCCTATCTGGAATTGCACCTGTGATGTCTGGAGCCGGTACACTAGAAGTGCTAAGCACCGCCTCTCATCTATGAAGAATGAATTTGTTGTTGTTGTTGTTTGTTCATTTGTTTTTATTTATTAAATCATAGCTGTGTACATTAATGTGATCATGGGGCACCATACACTGGTTTCATAGACAATTTGACACATTTTCATCACACTGGTTAACATAGCCTTCCATAGCTTAGTTATTGTGCTAAGACATTTACATTCCACATTTACTAAGTTTCACATATACCCTTGTAAGATGCACCGCAGGTGTAATCCCACCAATCTCCCTCCCTCTGCCCCCCTCCCCCCTCCCTCTCCTCCCTTTTCCCCTTTCCCCTATTCTTAGGTTGTAACTGGGTTAAAGCTTTCATGTGAAAGCCATAAATTAGTTTCATAGTAGGGCTATGAAGAATGAAATTTTAAAATTCCAAAATGCACTTTAAGGAATGCATTTCTTAAACCAGCTACATTCAGCATTAGAAGATAAAAGCCACTTTGCTGGAAAGCAGGTGGCAGTGTAGAATTTACTGTTGCAGATCCACAGTTTCATTGCCTTTAGCAAGTGAAGACATGAGTGGACCTTACATTTTGGCATCTAGTCAAAATTGAGAGAACCCTGCTGTCATATCCAGTTTATTCATTCAGTGCAAGTACTTTTTTTGGTAATGCTTTACAAAAATAAAAAGTTAAAAAAGATAATTCTATGAAAGATTTCAGAATAAATTCATGTTTTTATATTCTTGCTGCCAAAAACCTACAGAAATGAATTTCCATACCCTCATGGAATTAACTTAGTCAACTACACAAAAATTTAGACCAGGCTGAAATATTCTGAATATTAGTGGACATCATCCCACTTAGGAAGACCGGATAGTGTAGGAAATAAGAAAGGGAGTTCTGACACTCTGAGATGGGGGATGAATAGATTATGAAAGGAATTAGCTTCCTTTAGAATTACTTCCAACACAAAAAATGGCAGGTGGAGGGTAGATGTTTAACTCATAGACAAGTCATTTTACTTTTCTCAAAACTTTTCCTCCTTATAAAAAAAAGTTGTAGGAAGAAACTATACAATGTAACTTATGACCAAATAACATGAGCATAGAGAAATTTTTACATGTCTACATAGATCTGAGGTTTTGTCTGGAAGTTCAACCTCATACCAATCACATGAGTGAGAAAAGAGAAATCCCCAGGTAAAGGTTTCCGATAAATTTAAAGATAAATTGTTTGATGACAGAATCTATGAATAGACTCAACTGCTTTTCTCTATTCTCCAGTTGTATATATGGCTAAATTAGGTACACAAACCAGCAATGCCTACAGCTAAAGTAATAATTTCTAAAGGACTAAGTGATGTGTTTGAGGGAGGGGAGCAAAGAAGAAGTGAAATGGAGAAATATCAGGAATAACAATTTTAAAAAGCCACTCACATTCCTAACATTATTCAGGAAAAAATAAAAATGAAATCCTACAACTTAAATAAAGAAGATAAACCAGCATGTTGCCAATGAGAACAAAAAATACTTGGCAGAAAGAAAACGGAGATGAGGTAAAAATAAAATTATATAAATGCCAAACACAGTGATAAATGACTTTGGATGAAAATATATAATAGTGACACGATCAATGTCATTCTACTTCTAAGTATTTAATATTATTTGATAGTACAAAATGAAAAAATGGTGGGAACAACATAAAATTGGGCCATGTTTTTAAAAAAAAATTTAGATAAAAAAGCAGCATCAAATTTACATTTTCTACAACCTACATGAAATACGAATTACCCAATACAACACCAGAATAGGATACAGATAATATTTTTAGGAAATTAGTCATCATTCAAAGGAAAAGCATAGAGAATTTAAGATTTTAGAGCTTTTTAATGTGTTTAAGTTATATGAATATTACAAGAGTCTGACGGCATTTGTTTCTTTCCTCCCTTTCCCCCATGTGTTTCAACATTTGTAAAGAATAAAGTGTATCCTCTTTTCCTAGTTAGCGTTTTATCCACGTAGAGAACGTTATGGCAACTGTCCGTATGTCCTTAATTATGCTACCCTAAGTGCAGTGTGCCTAATCTGATTGGTGAGAGGAGTGCACAGCGATAGCTTGGACTATCTTTTTGAAAGCCAGACTTCTTGTTACCTTTTATTTTGCTTCTTGAACTTAAGCAAAGGATGTTGTCTGCTGCTTTCTGTTCTTCCTTCTGTGTGTAGGAAACACACAGGAGCCATCCCCGCTATTCTCTTTTCCAAAAGTCCTTCTTGGTGTCAGTTAGATTTCCCCCAATTAAGGGAGAGGGACCAGAAAGACTTAGGCAGCCTCCATAGATTAAACTGTGTTCACCACTAGATTGCCAGATACCTTGCATTTTGTATGGGTGATTTTTCAAATTTATGAAACAGCATTTTGTTTTTCATTTGGCTAATAATCATTATAGATGCAATCTACCAAATGAGAAGGAAACTGAGGGAATCCTGAATGCATAATAGGGAATAATATATACAAATAATAATTAGAAATTATTAGACTAATAAAACATTCCCCAACATTTGCCTACCAAATAATCAAGAATCTAAACAGTTACAGTGCAAGGTGGAATCACTAACAAGGAATTTGATAAACTATAAACACTAGCTTACAGATGGAATTTTCAGTTTCTAGCTTTACTTAGGCACTAAAAATTACTGTACACATTCAAATTTTGTCAGGTGAAGAGTTAGCAAAAGACAAACCTTATTTCAAAAGTGCAAAATAAAAGAGAAGAGCAAAATAAACATGATAAACTATATAAAAGGAGCAAGAACTAACTTCATTTCTCATAATCATAAAGATTAGGGAAGCTCTGAAAGAAAAATTTCAGAATTTATGATAATGAAATAAGTAGAGGGAAAAAAAATGTACCAACTACAAGATAATCTTGCAAAAAGAAACAGGTGATGAAAAAATAAATATAAAAATGTATAAATGTACAATTATTTATCAAGCAAAAACAAACTAAAAGAAACAAAGGTCATAACATTTATATGAAGAAGTTAAAAAACAGATAGTCTGCTGTCAGATCAACAAAACTGTGATATAACAAGGGACCTTATATACAGCAGACATATAACTTTTTCCTAACAAGCACAGTAAGAAAATGTATAGAGAAAAGAGTCACAGCAACATGAGAAATGTGTATAGAATATGTAGACTAAAATTTCTAAATGGGCAAGTAGAGAAAAATGCCTGCACATATTTAAAATAATAATTACATGTATGTGTGTCTTTACATGCAGAGGGTTCCAAAAAATATATATAAATTTAAAGAAAGGGAAAAAATTGTATTAAAATTGTAATACTCAAGTCATGTTTGACTTCTGCAATTACAAGAGATATACAAAGTACAAGATAATCTTCTCATATATATTTAGTATCACAATTTTGATATAGTGCTTTCTTATCCTGTGTGTACATTCTGAGGGTACCCTCTGCATGGAATATACAGTAGAACCTCTGTAAGTTGACCACCCAAGGGACTGGTCAATATAAGGAACTAAGCCTACTGTACTGATACATACAGACGCGTGTGTCTGGTGCATAAAAATTAGGTCAACTTAAGGAGGTGGTCAGTGGAGAGAGTTGGTCAGCTATGGAGGTTCTACTGTATATATATATATAGAATGTGTGTGTTCCATGTATATTCCATTCTCTTTCTCTGTCTCTCTTTCACACACACACAATTCTGGAGAGGAAGAGGGAAATAGGAAAGCCTAATTAGTTTCAGAAATGGAGACAATGCAAAATATACTTCCTGACCATGTTCTAATAAAACTAAATATAAATAATAAAAAGGCACAAAAACAGCATTCTATAAATTACAATATGTGTGTTATAAACCATTGAAAAGAGCAACTATAAACAGAGAAAAACTGTAGACCAAGAGTCATTGCATCAAATATACATTTACATTTACAAAATTGTTACAATCACTAAAATGACATACTGATGGAAAATTCTAGTAAAAGTCATACATTGAAGAACTCACAGGCTCCAAAGTTCATGGCCAGGCTTTGCTAGCTCCTGGTTGATTTACGTTGGACCCATCTCTGGGTAGCCAACTATGGCGTCCTTTGTCTCATGGTCTCTGGTTTTGGGGTCTAACCCCGGGACTGCACATGTGCTACAGAAGCCATTCTTCTCAGTGCAAGAGGAGGAGGCAAAGGCCTCGAGGCTCATGGGCAAGTGCCTTAAAAGCCTGCCCCTCAGCAACGTGAAGTCACCAGGACATGAGCAGAAAGGCCACAGAGACTCAGTGGGCCCCTCAATGCCCATGTAGCCTGTTTCCTGCAAGTCTTTAGCAGTTACTTTGCTATTGGAGGAGCTTTTTGGCTGGAATAACATACTTCAAGAAGAAAAACCAGAAAACCTGGAAAAGGAATGGCAATGAAGAATTGGAAAGCCTTTCCTTGGGGACCATTATGGAGAATCATACTGGAGAACCTAAACTGACAAGGATTTCCTGGATCAGGGGGTACTGATTTATTCTGGTGTCACTTATTGCCCTGATACCTGTCTGGAAGAACTCAAAAAAAGAAAAAAATATTCAAGTCGTTAATGAAATAGATGTTATTCCATCTCTGCCAAATTTAACTCTGATTTTCATCACCATTGACCTAGAGAGAATTTTCTCCTAAACTGATTAGCTTGACTGTCACAAAAGAAGAAATTTATCAAGAGGCCCCGAGCATACAGAGTGTAATACAGCCCTACTCTCAGTGATAAAGGTGACAACTACACAGTGGATTCTACAATAACAATGTCCTTGATTTGACCAGATGGTGAATTTCTGGATTATTTTGGCTAGAATAAGAAGAATGCATAAATAGCTGATTTAATGGCTGCATATAAGTAAACACACAGGAGAAAGGATTAACCAAACCAGCATTGCCAGATGCAACATTCCCTTGCTAAAGAGGAAGGAAGCTTAGTCTCCCATGGGAGCCAATATTTATATGCAGCCTACATAATGACCTTTGTACTATGACAATATCTCCATTTTGGACAGGATGTTAACCTTCAGTCCACCCAAAATAGATTCTTGGAAATGGAGAAATTACAACCCAATGTCTTCTAAGTAGCTGCAGTGAGACCGGAAGACCAAGTTAGAGTGCAGCCACTAGAGAGGGGACCTTTGGGAAGGGCACAGCAGGGAAAGATACAGCCAGCACCTTCCCCCAGCAAACAGGCCCTCCAAGCAGCTCAGCAGCCTCTCCAGTGTCTTGGGCCCCTAATCATATGGTCCCAGGGCTAAATTTTGCAGAAAAGATTATAATTTCCATAGCGTTTTGCTTTCCTCTTCTTCAGTTCTTTGTTATCTGAGTTGTTGGTGGCTGATAACATATTACTATAGGTTCTCTGCCATTCAACATTAATCTTTATACTTGAAAGCATCCATTTAGTCTTCATTCGTGAATATCATGGCCAGCTTTGCCTTTTATTGCCCTGTCAACAGGTAGTGATTTGACTAATGAAAAGAAAATCTACTGTTTGGAGAAAATCTGTAGTGTAGTTTCTGTTGGGCTCTTTATTGTGAGCTATAGCTACATTATACTAAATATATGTCATACTTTCAGTGATATACCAAATGGAAATAAGTAGATATTATCATGAGTCTGATACAGAATATTTATCTACATATAGGAGATTGCACTGCTTGGAAAATGAAGGTGTATTTGTCTTTGCAACGCAAAAAATAAAAGTCTGACACTGGAAATTCACAAGTGATTATATTACATGCAAAATGTAAAAAACTAAGGAAAATATTAACCATTCGTTAGAAAGGGAGATTAATAATATGTCCCATATTTTCAATTAATGATAATGTATTATATACAAAATGAAATGATAGATAACATTTTAGAGAATAATAAAGCACAGCTATATGTATTGGACAGTTAAAAGAGTCAAATGAGAAAGGTACTTCATTAGGCACAGAAGAGCATGGCCAGCTACTCTGGATAAAAAAACTCTGACATCCATGACACCAGAATTACTTGTACAGATATGTTATAATTAGCAGTGGATCCCTAACCACTGATACAATAGGAGGACCCAGAACTTATTAAGGCTATACATTACTTCCGAGAAACTCATGTAAACTATACACTCTTCCTCCCTAGAAACTCAAATCCCAATTAGAGGGTTCTGTGGACCTTTAATGATGGGCCTTTGGTACAAGTAGGTGACAATGTGAGTGCTAGTGTCAGAATTTATGTGTTTGGATCTTTGCTTTATAAAATGGAGACAGTGCTCCTCATGTAATTATGAGTACCAATTGAATTAAAACACACAAACACACACAGACACACACACACATGCTTAGTAGCCAGAATATAGTAAGTGTTCAGTGCATGTATCATATTTGAATAGTATAGGATAGGAACTCAATAAATATTTGTTATAGGAAAAAGAAACTTTTCTTACCTTCTTATCAGGATTGTGAATATCAAATCAAGGTGTAACTTTGAAAACCATGAAGGAATAATCAAATGAGAGGTATTTCTATCTAATTTGGGGGGTTTCATGGATTCTCACAACACATACATAGGAGCTGAACTTCCTGTTCATGTTTCTCCATGGTTATTGCTTTATTCCACCAATGTCCTCTAAATAAGCTGACATTTGGGGCATGCTTTTTTATTTCCATGATATGACAGAATTCTCATGTGCCCTTATTCTCTCTTTTTCTTTTTAAGAATAATATACTTTTAGCAGAAATGGTATAAATGCAGAAATTTGATTTCTAACACTGACTAGTGTCCCAATGAGAATTTTGACATGATTCGTTCTGAAAATAGGTATGAGCAAAAAGTATTGCTGATGGCAGAATCAGATTTTCTCCTTCTATTCAATGTGGTGGCGAGCCAGACAAAAAGTTCTGTTTTGTTTTCTTAAAATCTCCTCAGGATTAGCGTTAACTACAAATAAAATATGAGAAACAAATTAAACATTTTTATATCATGATGAATTTTTGACATTACAGCAACATCCACTTGACATATTAATTTTCTCTCTTGTTTGGAAATTTTTAAGCATACATAAAATTTGAAAGAATAATGAAGACATGTCAGTGTACTTTTCACTTAGAATAAACTATAAAATTCTGACATGATTTGTTTCTTCTCAGTAAGTTTCAGTTATTGTGGTTGAATAATTCAGCAAACGTCACCACATAAACACAATCTATTATCACATCTAAGAAAATTACAATAATTTTATAGCATTATCTAAGATCCCTAAACACAATTCCCTGGTTTGAGACAGTCAGAAGATCAAAAAGTAAAATTTAAAAACTGATTACAACATAGTTAATTACAGGTAATCACTGAATTCGTTTTTCTTTGCAGAAAATGCCAGGTACCATGTACAAAAGTAATGAAAGAATTGTTATTTTTTAATGACATCATGGATTCCTGTGAAGGGCAAAATAATGACTTCCTAAAATAGGCTAACACCTAAGCCTATGAATGTTACTTTACATGACAAAAGTGACATTTCAAATGTGATCACAATGTGACCAAGAAGGGGAGATTTAACTATATTACCTGGGTAGGCCCAATCTTATTGTGTGGGTCTTTGAAAGCTGAGAGCCTTTACTAGTATAGTCAGAGGGAGGTGTAATATGGAAGGTCAAAAAGATATGTTTGGAAAGGACTGTAATGTCTTTGGCCTCAAAGATGGAACAAGGGGGCCATGATCCATGAAAGGAGGGTAGCCTTGGGAAATTGGAAAAAGACAGGAAACAGATTCTCCCCAAGTGTCTTCAGAAAGGAATGCAGCTCTGCTAGATTTAGATTTTAGACTTGTGAGACCTGTGTCAGAATTCTAACCTTCAGAGCTAAGATATATTAAATTTATGTTGTTTTAATAATTAAATATGTGGTAATCTTTATAATGAGCCATAGAAAATAAATATAATCACTGTATAATAATTAATTCAGAATGCTCATCAATAGATGCTAGAAGCTTTGGGTACAACCATGTTGAGTAATAGGACAGTCACACGGGGCCAGGGTGTCGATCCACATATTAGTCACTAGTTGTGAGCAAAAGAATGTACATTTACAATTCAGGAGGGTGACACATTAGGGCATTTATCACCCTAATCAAGAGGTTGAACTTCACACCTTCAGTAGGGGAGTGTTCCTTGAGAGCATGACCTTTGATGTGATGCTCTATGGAGTTCCCATATCCACATAAAGTGTTCTTGCCAAATGCATATCTCAATCTAATAAAATGTCAATCCAATAGACCTAGATTTCCTACATTTATAAAATCTCCAAATAACAGAGAAAAACTTAAAAGAAATATGGACAATCACACCCAGAATGTGAGATATAAGACGACTGTCCTAAAGTCTTCATAATAGAAATGAAAAAGAAAGAAAAAAAAAGTAAAGATCCTGTTCTGAACTAAAAAATAATACAGACACATCATAGTCAAATGCAATTTATGAACCTTGATCAGATCCCAGACAACAGAAAGAAAGACAAGAAGGAAGGAATAAAGGCAGCTCCAAGATATTTTAGATTTATATTAACCATCAAAAATAATATACACAAAGCTCCAGCTAGCATCGTTCTTTTCTTTTCCAGTCATGAATAAGTATATTGGCTGTGCATTTTGGAAAAAGCATTGATTTGGACTCATCAGACCTTGATTCTAGTCCAGATTATGCCCACAAATGATTTAGGGAAAAGCATTTAGTCTGTCTGACCGTCACCTTCATAAGCTAGATTATATTGAACAATCTCCACTGAACCTGAAACCTGTACATTCCTATACATTTCCTTCAGGAGAACCTTTGGAAGACTTTTCTTGGACTCTCAATTCTGGTAAACTTCAAAGGACAAATTTGCTCAGTGAGCATATAAGTTTTCTATTACTGGGTAACAAAGCACCACAAATGGAATGGCTTAAAGCAATAGAAATTTATTACCTCAAGAGTTCTGTAGGTCATAAATCACTGCACCGTGTTGCTTGAGTCTTTGTTTAGGTTCTCAGTGGACCAAAATCAAGACGTTGGCTGAAGTTACAGATCTCATCTTGGCTCAGGACACTCCTCCAAGTTCACTGACAATTGGTAGAATTTATTTCTTTGCCACTCGAGGACTGTGGCCACCATTATCCTTCAAGCTATTGACTGGGATCAGCTCTGGCTCCTACATGCTGCCTGCAGTTCTTAGTCTTGGGCAGTTCACAGCATGAATGATCGTTTTTCTCCCAGGCCGCCTGCAGCACATCACTGACTACTTCCTGCTAGTGGCCTATAGAAAATTGTCTTCTTTTAAATAACTTATGTGAATCGCTCAGACCCACCTGAATAATTGCTTTATCATATAGTCAACTCCTTTGGGACTTTAATTATATATGCAAAATCTCTTTTAATTAATAATTGTGGTCTCCAACCCCCAGGCTAGTGGCCCAGTACTGTCTGTGGCCTGGTAGGAATTGGGCCACATAGTGGGAAGTGAGGGGCAGGCAAACAAGAGAAATATCACTTGTATTTACATCTGCTCCCCATCACTTGCATTACCACCTGAGCTCCACCTATCACATCAGGGCACCATTAGATTCTCACAGGAGTGTGAACCCCACTGTAAACTGCGTATGTGAGGGATACAGGTTGCCTGCTCCTTATGAAAGCTCATGCCTGATGATCTGAGCTGGAGCTGAGGTGGTGATGACAGAGCTGGGACTGTCTAGTTGTAGGAAAGCAAGTTCAGGGTTCCTGCTAATTCTGCATTACGGTGAGTTGTACAATTATTTCACTATAGATTACAATGTAATAATATTAGAAATAAAGTGCCCCCCCAAATGTAAGGCATTTGAATCATTCCAGATCCATCATTTTCCACCCTCTAGTCTGTAGAAACATTGTTTTTCATAAAACTGGTCCCTGATGCAAAAAAGCTTGGGAGCACTGATCTATAACATATCCTAATCATGGGAATAAAATTGATCATAATCAAAGATCTTGTGGATTATGTACAGCATGGTCACCAGAAGGCAGTAATTTTGGGACCCATCATAGAATTTTGCTACTATATGACTATATCAAATTCATTATATATGAAAATATAAGGCCTTCAATAGTCATAAGGTTGTAATAAATATTTTTCAATATACATAATTTTCTATGGAAATCATTAAAAAGATTGATTCAAATGTACTTATTATGAAGGGTAAGAAAATTAGCTCAGTTTCTCTTAAGGCTTAAAGCACAGCAATAATAGAATACAAATTAAATTTAGGTGAATATAAATTGATATGTTAATCAATAAAATGATTGTGTAAAAAGCTTGAGGGGGATGAGGGAAGGGGAGAGAGAGGGAACGAGGGAGGTTGGTTTGGGTGACACACCTCCTCCTGTGACACACCTTTTCAGGATAGGACATAATTATAAAGAGGGACTTAACCTAACAAATACAATCAATGTAACCTGGTTCTTTATATCCTCAATGAATCCCTAACAATAAAAAACAAAACAAAACTGGGTTATAGCTTTCCTGCGAAAGCCATAAATTAGTTTTGTAGTAGGGCTGAGTACATTGGATACCTTTTCTTCCATTCTTGAGATACTTTACTAACAAGAATATGTTCCTGCTTCATCCATGTAAACATGAAAGAGGTAAAGTCTCCATCTTTCTTTAAGGCTGCATAATATTCCATGGTGTACATATACCACAATTTATTAATTCATTCGTGGATCTATGGGCACTTGGGCTTTTTCCATGACTTAGCAATTGTGAATTGGGCTGCAGTAAACATTGTGGTACAAATATCTTTGTTATAATGTGATTTTTGGTCTTCTGGGTATATTCCTAGTAGAGAAATTATAGGATTGAATGGCAGATCTATTTTTAGATCTCTAAGTGTTCTCCAAACATCTTTCCCCATGATCGCATTATTATACACAGCTATGCTCTAACACTAATAAAAAAAATTTAAAAAAAAACTTATGAAAGTATATCACAGAAGATGTTAAGAGCAGGGAGAACATTATACCAAGAAAAAAGAGTTTAGATCAAAGAAAAATAAGCATACTTTTAAAATCTTTTTAAACTGCTCAAAGGAATTCATGAATATGGAAGATCAATAGAGACAAATTTCATGTCTTTAAAAATAATTTAAAGGATTAAAGGGATTCTTGTGATTTAAAGACACACCTTCAAAAATTTTGTGAATATTTGAAATTCTGCAAGCATTTATGCAGAGCATTTATTTAACACAGTGACATCATCCAATAACCAACAGGAGTGAGAAAAAGACAGGGTGAATCCTGGTGCATATCTTTGGAAACCTGCTTTGCAAGTGAAATCCATTCAATGATTAGCTTGCTTTTAGGCACTGGAATTCTTCCAACTTTTCCAAAATAGAATTAACACTGGGTTTAATAAGTGTCTTGTGGAAGTCTAGCTGCAGCATGCCAGTTGCACTTCATCCATCTACTTGAACAGGAGCACTTTCCATAAGGAAAATGGAGCTATCTGGATATGTTTTCTCACATTCGCAGCAACTCAGTGCCTTTTGATCCTGAGATCAAATTTTTATTTTAAAATCCACTACCAATAGGTATCACATGAGACCCTATCCACTTTTAGCCTAGCATGGATTTAATCATTTTTAACTCAAAGATACAGGTTTGGGTGTGCATTGATGACAGTGTAGCAGCAAGCATGCTGACAAAGGACTCTAAGATAGTGGCTAGCTAATTGACCAGTATGCAAATGAATTTTCTCCCCTGAAAAATTCATCGAGCAGTGTGTCTCCTCAGAAAGCAGCCCTGTGCAAGTCTGGGGTTTTCTGATGCATAAAGATGTGCTCTAAAAATGCCAGGGAGGTAGAACACTCATTGTGGTTGTCAATTGAATGTCCCGTTCGTAACCCCTGTGGAAATCACAAAGCTCCCAAGCACATTGAGTCATGAAGGTCACCCTGCATAAATCTGTCCACATTCATGAGTTGCTACTGCTAACTGCTGCCACATTGAGCTCACTGCACACTCCATGCTGCTGAAATGCCAGACCTCACTGGATAAAATCCCAGCTCCTACACTCACATGTCTTCTTATTTATCTGTAAGGCAGTGCAATATCTATTCAGAAACATGTCCTCGACCATCTGCATATCTGGAATAGCATTCATTAATCCTAAGTTTTGCAAGAGGCATCTATTATTGGCTTTACGAGTTTCAAAGGCAAAATACTGGTCATAGCGCCTACTACAGAGATATGACATAGCATATTCTTGATCTCTTGCAAAAATGACAAATTAAATAGCTAGGCGAGGAAATATGTTTCTAAGTACTGACAACTACAGATGATAATTCTATATATCAAAATAGTAATAGTTATATCAAATTGTGGTATATATTGACACATTTCATAGCTTAAAATTTCTTGTAAACATTATTTACTTTTAAATCATCAGAATGGGGAAGGTATCATTTTCCCACTTTATAGATAAGAAAACACATTCAGAAATGCTAGGCTACTCAGTTAAGTCACACAATAAGTTTTAAATTTCAAACCTGACCCAAATGCAATGCCCTTTCAACTTTGGTTCTATGATTTTTAAAACTAAAAATATGTGATTTTTAATTCATCACTTCACCATGATTTAAAAAAAATCACTTGTCTGTTCTTTAATTCTGTCATTTTCCTTTTTTAGATATATTCGTTTTTTTAATGTATAATTATTAAATATTTGTAACCCATCTTTGAATATAACTTCCTACTGTGTTAATCTGTGTTATAGCTATATTGTATCATAACACCTGTAATCTATGATGGAAAAATCAGTATAGCATCTAAATAGTAACCATTCTTAAAATATGTTACATTATATATTACTATCATATAAGTAGAACATATTTTATTCCTCAAAAGTCCTGCCTGAAAAACAAATTCATTACATCAGGAAAAAACACAATTAAAAAAAAAATCGCATAATGGAAACAAATGAAGTAAATAAAAGTCAAAAACAGAGGAAAGAAAGAACAAAATGAAATCCAATATGTAAATGAAATATTTTTTTCTGAATTAGGGAATAAATCAAAATAAACAGCAATTTCAAACACGTCATGACTATTAGATCTAGTAGTCAGTAGCACAGCAGGGTGACTATAGTTAACAAGAATTCACTGTATATTTTAAAATAACTGAGTGGAATTGGAATGTTCCTAACACAAAGGACTGAAAATGCTTTGAGAATGACAAATACCACAACTACCCTGTTTTTACCGCTATACATTATATGCCTATATTCTATCAAAAATATCACCTGTATGCATCAAATATGTGTAACTATTATATATCTATAAAAAATAAAAATAAAAAAATTGAAAAATAAAATAAAAAAGACACAACAAAAATTAAATAACTGACTTAAATAAAAACACTGAATCTGCAGATCAGATAGCTTAATATTATACAATACCTAAAAAACTGAATTTTGAGCAAGAGAGACTTCTCTGCTGGTGTGGCATTAAACAAGCAATTTAAACCTTCAGAGCTTCAGTTTTCTCATATATAAACATCAGTTTGTACTGAGATGGAACTATATTATATCTATAAAGGGCTTAACCAAGTTTTTACATATTAAAAGTGCCTTATACATACTTGTGCACATCATTTTGATGACAGTGACAATATTTAAATTATTATAAGTTTGCAGAAAAGATTAACTTAAATAAGTATCTGAAGTAATGCATATGTTCACTAGCAGTATTTGATGATTTCACATTGTATACAATATCCAACCATTATATTATACATCATAAATATATATCTTTTTTGCCAATTAAAAAAATTTAAAAAATAATAATATTTCTCCATTCCATATAAAATGTTTAATAGTGAACAATTTTGCAGGCATTATGGTAGAAAAATAAAAATAAATATAAAACACCAAGTAATAAAAGTTACTGACAATGCAATTTTTATTTAATTTTTAATTAAAAGCATAACTGTATACATTTATGGGGTACAATGTGATGATTTGATATATAATGTGTAATGCTTAAATCAAACTAATGTAGCCATCACGTCACTAATTTCTTTGGTAAGACTTTTGTAATTTACTCTTAGTAATTTGAAATATACCCTTGCATTGTGCACATTAGGTGAGATCCTACCAAATGCCCTCCTACAACTAAAGCAAACAGCCTCAGGAATGGGAGAAGATTTTTGCATGTTATGATAATGCATTTTAAATTAATGTGAAATTTTATTCAGTAAATGGTATAGCCATTTATAAAAAACATAGCATGAAATAACAATATGCATAAAATTCCAAACCGATTCAAAACACAAAGACATTTAAAAAAAACACAAGAGATAATTCTTGATGTGAAACAAAAAGACAGACCAGCCTACATATTAAAATTTCTTGTGGCAAAAGATACCATGAACATGTTAAAAGATCAAAAGCAGGACACATATAGCACATAGTGAAGGAATGTCTCATCATTATATGAAGAGTCTTTCTAAGTCATTAGACATACAAAGGACAAAGGAAACACATAGGCAATTAATAGATGAGGAAATACAAATGATAAATCTCTTTGTTAACCTTAATAATGATTAAATATAGTATAAAGTACAATGAGAGCATTCAATCACTTGTCAGATTAGCAAAATTTAAAAATTGTTTGTAATGCTCAATGACATAATGAAAAATAGGCAGTTTAGATGATAATTTTTTTCCTTTAAAATAGACTTCATTTTTTAGGGTAAAAAGTAAAATAATTCCCATATCCCTCCAGAAACCCAAACTCATGGCTTCCCCAACAAGATACATTTGTAACTGATAAACCTGCACTGACATTACCCAACCCATAGTACCCATTCTGATTCACTATTGGTGTTTATATTGGTGTTGGGTATTAACAAATGCTTTAACAAAGGAATCATTATAGTTTCATACAGAATAGTTTAAATGCCTAAACCAGTCTCTGTGCTTCACTGATTCATCCCCCTCCCCCTTAATCCCTGGCAATCACCGTTGGTCTTTTTACTGTCTCCATAGTTTTGGCCTTTTCAAAATACTGTATAGTATGACAGCATATGAGATGTAGCCAATTCAATCTGCCTTCTTACTAAAATATTTTTTAGTTTCTTTCAGGTCATTTAATGGCTGTATAGCTCATTTCCTTATAGCGAAGAATAATATTATTCATCGTTCATTGGATAAATAATATTATTTATCTGAATATATCATTCAATATATATTTAAGGACATCTTGGTTGTGTCCAAGTTTGGCAATCATGCATAAAGCTGCTATAAACATCCACATGCAGATTTTGTGTGGACCTAAGTTTGCATCCCTTTTGGCTTAATACCAAGGAGCATGATTGCTAGGCCATATTGTAAGAATAAGTATATTTTTGTAAGAAACTGCCAAACTATATTCTAAACAGTACCATTTTACAGTCCCACCAGTAATGATTGAGAATTGCTATTGCTCTGCAATCTTTGCCAACATTTTGTGCTCTCAGGGTTCAAGGTACTGGCTAGTCATGTGGGTGTGTACTATTTCGTTGTTACTTCAGTTACCATTTCTCTAATGATATGTGACTTATAGAATATCTTTTCATATGCCCAATTGACATCTGTAAATCTTCTTTCTTTATGTATCTGCTAAGGTCTTTTGCACTTTTTAAAAAAGTTTTTTTAAATAATCGTTTTGGATAATAGTTATTTAAATTTTTTTTTTTTTTTAAGATTTTCTTTCAGTCTATGGTTTCTTCTCTTATTCTCTATACAGTATTTCACATAACAGATATTTGATTTTATCATTTCTTTCATGTATCATGAAAATGTCATCAGCATTTCCAGGGTCATATCCAGTTTTTCTCCCATTATCTTCTACAAATTTTGTAATTTTGCATTTTATATTTAGGTCTGTTATCTACTTTGAGTTAATTTTTGTGAAGGGTATAAGATGAAAATCTCTCTTCACATTTTTTTGCATGTAGATAGCTGATTATTTCAGCAGCATGTGTGGGAAAGACTGTATGTACTTCTCCATTGTATTGTCCTTGCTCTTTTGTCAAAGATAAGCTCACTTAATTTATGTACGTCTATTTCTGGGCTCTGTATACTATTTTTAAAATCTATTTTTCTATTCTTTTTGCAATGACATACTGTTTTGATTGCTATACTTCTAAAATATGTTTTGAAGTCAGTCCTCTGAATTTCTTGTACTACTTTAATACTGTGTTGGTTATTTTATGTCTTTGCCTCTCTATGTAAACTCTAAAATAAATTTTTTTCCCTTCCACAAAATAACTTTCTGAGACTGATTGGAATTGCATTGCATCTGTATAATAACTTGGCTTACAGACATTTTGACAGTACCAAGTCTTCCTATCCACAAACATAAACTATCTCCCTGTTTACAGTGTTGGAGATATGTAAAGGAGAGGAGAACGTAACAGCAGCATTTTTTTTTTTAAGTCTAGTAAGACTGAGCACATTATTTTGAGAAAAATTTATTGTAACCCAAGAGTTCCCCAACCAGTCAAGTTGTTTTTTACATGTGAAGGCAATACAAGGAGAATTAAAGATGCCAACAACTGTGTAAACTTCTAAAAAATACAAATATAAATATACTTCATTTAACCAAGAAATAAATCAATATACAGAACACATAAATAAGGAAACAATAAACACTGAAACTACTTAATTACGGAATTAAGTTTAAGAACTACTCTAGAAATGAATATGCAAAGGATGCAAATATATTATTGTTTACCCAATAGTAGCAGACAAGATGAGCCACACCAATATCCATGCAAAGGGGATCTGGCCAGTGGTAAAGGGGACAATTCCTTGGGAGTCTCCAACTGTTGCTATTGATTTGTATAAGGCCTTGTCCCACATCTGATCAAGTGTTTCTCTGGAGGACCCCATCCAGGGCAAATATCCTTGAGCATTTTTTTAATTTGTGTATATATATATATCTATATATATATATATATATATATATATAGATACACAGTGTGTGTGTGTGGGTGGGTCTGTGTGTATATAT
>CAUYPK010034446.1:0-15861 GCA_963574355.1 Loris lydekkerianus
TCCAGAAGTCCCTTGCTGGCTCTCTGTGTCCTCAAAGGGATGATTGTAGGCAGATCCCACCGGCCAGAGATGTCTGGAGTCTTGTCTCCCCAGATTCGCCAGGCCCAGTTACAGGGAAGCTGTTACTCAGCCGCCATCTTTTCAAAACCAGGGATTTTTAATGTTGTTTGGTTTGTTTGTTTTTTAGAGGGAGCAAGAAGTACAGCTCCTAATTTATTTAATATTCCCCAAACACAGACTACGGAGAAGGGATAGTGTGTCCTGCCGAGCTCTTTGTCACATTTGTCTGCAGCTAGAGAGGGAATCACAAAATGTGGGATTCTGAGGAGTCACAGCAGAAAGGGCCACGTTGTACATTTAGATCTATATGCAGATCCCAAGACAGGGGCTCTACCTACAATGTGCAGGCCATGGAGTCATGGAGCAATGAAAAGGCCACAACAACAAACCTCGGAGGGGAAACACTGGCCAGCCAAGAGCCTCGATAGCAGGGTCTGCCGCTGATCTCAGCCTCCAGTTAATTTTAATTAATTAATTAATTATTTATTTATTTAATTTTGGGACAGAGTCTCAAGCTGGTGCCCTGGGTAGAGTGCTGTGGCATCATAGCTCACAGCAACCTCAAACTCTTGGGCTCAAGCAATCCTCTTAACTCAGTTTTTCTATTTTTAGTAGAGCCAGGGTCTCGCTCTTGCTTAGGTTGGTCTTGAACTCTTGAGCTCAAGCAAACCACCTGCCTCAAGCCATTGAGCCCAGCCTTCCAATTAATTTTAATTCTTACATCGAACAAATTTTTCAGAATTCTAAATTTGAAGTGTGTAAATAAAAGGAGAAAATTAATTTTTGTCCCGGGAAAAGGATGATTTCAGATGATGAAGAGATTGTTGGAGTATGAGAGTATTAAGGGGGGAAGTATATAAGAGGTACTGACTTAGCTTTTCTGATGCTCTCTGACCAAGTGAAGAGAGAGGTCATAGGCCTCCAGGCTGCTGTCCCTCTTCATAGGTTTCTGGATTTCTGCTTCTCTTCTGGCCTCTGTTCTATGGATCAACTTCTGTGTCCTTCTGTATATACACATACACACAGAGATACATATTAATACGTATACACACATACACACACATACATATACACACATACACATACAGACATGCAACCATATTATATCTGCACATATTCATGTACATACATTCATTTTTCTTTCTCTTCTTCTCTTTAATTTTCTGTGATGCAGAATTGAAAAGTATTTTTTGTTGTTTCTTTAATAGTATAGTTTCTTGATATAGTTTGCATTTCTTGAGTTGTTTCCAAAAAAATTTAAAAGGGTAAATGAAGTTAAGTTTGTAATTAAAAAAAAGAAATCAAAGAATTAGAGATGTCACCTATATAGTACCTGGTTATTTGCACAAGTGTGTGTGCATGCCCATGTGTGTAATGGGAAGAGAGGAGGGCTATGGCCAGAAACCATGTTCTTCATCTGTTTGAGAAGAAAGTAGCAGCATATGTCTCACCCACCTAGTCTAGCTCCCAGTAAGGAACAGAAAGGTGAAGAAAGATTTCAGTTATAAGACAGACTACAACATCTTATTGACACTTTATATTAACTCCTTCTTACTCAGATCTGTTTCAGTCACTTTTTTTCCAGGTGAAATAATTCCTCCTTTTAGCTTCATAAGCTACTTAGGAGTTGACAGATTTTCTGGAATATTTATTTAATGGATATGGTGCGTTTAAAAAAGATATGACTAGGTTTTTGCAAGTTCACTTGCTCTGCTGTTCGATATTTCAAAATAAACATAAGGCTGTCTAGAAGGGTGTGGAAATAGATTATGAGTAGGCACCTTTTTTGCTTTAGTTATTGGAAATAATTATTATAAAGCCTTAGGGAAATATAACCTATGCTGCATTTTAATTAGACTTCAGTGTTTTTAATTATTTTTTTTCCCCCAAGGATGACATCTGGAGAACAATATGTCTGCATTTCCCATAATAAAATGCCTTCTGTGGACTGATATTTCAAAATATACCTCATAATCAATTAGGAAGAATACGAAGTTATCGAGCTCCCAAAGCTGCCTGCGGTCATCAAATGAAGGACAGTCAATTTCAGGGGAACCTTTCAGATCATACAGAGGAGTCAATATCTGCGTAACACAACTAAAGCTTTTCTGGTCCATGTTGACAGAAACTTCAACTGTAAATTGAGAGAACTGGCCATCAGAATCCTGATTTGGTTTGAAAGTATGGAATACCTATAGACTGGGGGGCCAGGACTAGGAGCCTACACACCCATATGTTTTACCTCTTCCCTATCTAACAATGCTCCAAAGCTTTCCTACTGACCAAACTTCTCACCTGAATGATCTGTGACCCCACTTTTTCTTCCCTTGTGACTCAGTTTCTCAAATAGTTCATTTATTTCAACCGTTTACATCCAGCCGTGCTAGTTCTTCTGCCTCGTGTGATCGCACCTCACCCTTTCTCTCACGTCATGCCCATTGTCTGGCTTATGTTTCTTGCACTGGTTTAAATACCATGTCCTCCAGATGCCTCCTCCAATAACCAAATAACATACCAGTTTTTCCCCAAATGTTTCCACAGCACCCAGCACTTCCCCTACCACATTTTTACATTATTATGATTGTTTCCTTGCCTACATCTTCACCTAAATGAGAAGTCTCCTGAAGGTAATGTCCACTATTGTATACCCAAGTGCTTACCACAGCTACGCAAATGAATATATTTTTGAATAACTAAATTCCAGATTACCTGAAGTGGTACCAATATCAAGGAATTAGTGAAAAAATTGCCAGGTAGAATGTTAAGGAAGACTGGGTAGAGGAGTCCAGTCCAACACTTAGTGACTATCAGGTAGATACTAGCCCCACTGTGTGCTGCAGATAGATGTCCTTGAGACAAGTGAAGCCTGCATTCAGAATTTGGCTTTGGATTTCAACTATCTAGTATGGAATTAGCATTCAGGAATCAGAGTCTTATTCTTAAGAGGATTGCCTACTGAAAGAGAAATCTGGGTTTTTTTGTTTGTTTTTTTACTTTTTTTTGAACAAACAACTTCATTAATATGGTATTAATAGAACCTCCTCCATAGTTGACCATCTCCTTAAGTTGACCTAATTTTATAGACTGGACATGCGCCACATGTATGTATCAGCACAGTAGGCCTAGTTCCTTAGTTTGACCACCTCTGTATATTGACCAGTTTGTTATACTCCTTTGAGTGGTCAACTTACAGAGGTTTTACAGTAGTTTCTTTTCTTTCTTTCTTTTTTCCTTTCTTTCTTTTTTATTGTTTGGGATTCATTGAGGGTACAAAGAATTAAGTCACACTGATTACATTTGTTAGATAAAGTCCCTCTTATAATTGTGTCCTGGCCCCAAGAGGTATGTCATACACTGAAACCCCCACACCCCTTTCTCCTCCCCTCTCCCAACTTGCTCAAGAAATAAGGTTCTTAAGAAAACTGTTTGGGTCAAAATACTAAGGTGGCAACCCAATTCCGAGAGTCAATATATACTGCAAGTGCTTAGGCTTCGAGAACAAGGTGAGAACCCTGTCATTAGACCTACGGCACAAGGTCAGAGAAAAACAGATGATATAGAACCTGATTTTCCCCCAACATTCAGGGAAAATGGTTCATCCTAGAGCCCATAGAAAAGCTGGCCTGCAGATGAAGTGTAAGGGCTCTGTTTACGGTAGATTGAGAGGCTGAAGGAGAAGGGCCCCTTAGACATGATCGGTGTCAGGTAAATCCATCATCAGGGACAAACTGATTGACTAGCTTGCAGGCTCTGAGAGGTTCGTTTGCATAGACTACGAATGTGGGCAATCTAACGGAAGCTGGGGAGGCAAGACAAGAACAAATCCCCACATCGGAAGTGTCTGAAGGAGTCCTTACGCTAGGCAAAGTTATTTACAAAGGACTGTTGTCCCTCTTAAGCCTGCGTGTCAGTCTCTTGCTTAAAAACATACTTGAAGATGTTTTCCATGTCTGATTCAGCATGAGTCTCATATTATTAGGAGCCACTCCATGGCCTAAGAATCTCAGCAGAGTGGAGCTTGTTCATAATACTTGACCAGAGGCCATTCTGGTGTCTATTATTTCTGCTAACACTTCGAATCACAGCCTCTTTGACAAAGCTCTTTGAATAAGCCAGAAAGGGATCATTTTTACCCAATTAGGCCAACTAGAAAAGAAAAAATCAGCCTTAAGTCAAAACAGGTCAGACAACCAAGAAAACAAGAAAACCAAGTGGTCAAAAGTGTAATAGAATTAGGAAATTCATCATGACAGCCTTAGAGAGAATTTTGTCTGGAAATCAATACTTCCTAACATTGGATTTAAGTCCTAGGATCCAAGTCAAATGTCACAGTTTTCATTTAATGTTGATATATTTTTCTTTCAACATAAAAAAGAAGGAGGAGACTCAACAGAAATAAACACTATTGCATTCTGAGAGGCTGAGATACTTATTAAAATTTTAAAAGGAATTTCTGCTGGGGGTTCAACGATTTGAAGGTGAGCCCCAGCTATTGTACTTGACTGTTCATACATGAATCTCTTCATCAGCAGCTATGAAAAATGGCAGATTTTTATAATTTCAATTTGTTTTATTGCAAGTGAGGTTATTTATAATTAATTTGTATTCTTTTTCACATGTGTTGAATTACCTTTGTGAACAGGGAAAAAAAGAAACTAAATTATTTCTATATTTCATTATAAAAAGTTTCAATTCATATAAAATTGCACATACAAATTAAAAATGAAAAATTATGATAGAAAAAAATGTAACTCTGATGAATGTGCTCTATCTGAAGGCTTAACTTTTTTTTTCTACTTAAGTTTTAATCACCTAATACCAATGTTTACTTTTTAATTTCAAGTTATTAAGGGAGTGCATTTGTATTCTCTCTACAATTATCAAATGAAAACACTCTAGGGAGAAAATGACAAATAACACAAATAAGAGACATATAGGGTGGTGCTGTGGCTCAAAGTAGTAGGGCGCTGGCCCCATATGCCAGAGATGGCGGGTTCAAACCCAGCCCCGGCCATAAACTGCAAAAAATAAAAAAAAAAAAAATAAGAGGCAGATGTTTTTTAAAATGGAAGCAGGAAAAGGCTATCTAAAGGGGTCATTGATTTTTCTTGTTGTTTTTGTTTTGCTTGTTAAAAGGCTTCATTGTTTTGTGGGATATGTTCAAATATCTCCCTAATTCAATAAACCATGAGCTTTCTGAGAATAGGGGTTCATTTTACTCACCCACTTATATCATGTTTGTCTCAAAGAGCAGTAATTCACTATTTGTTGAACAATTGAATGAATGAGTCAGTGTGTAAACCACTATTTCTCTAAATGCACTGAATCAGACAGCTATTTTTTTTTCCCTTTCCTAAACATAAAAGTTATCTCAGCCATAATGAGAGCAAAGCTACTTGAAAACAGATCCACTGAGAGGTACACAGGTCAGAGCACATTAGAGAGAGGCCAGCAGGCCACGATAGAGCAGAGCTCTCTGGGAAACCTTCCCAAATGCCCATGATTTTCTCCTGACGCTCCCCTGAACACTCTGAGCTTAGTATGGCCCTTTCCCACTTGGAGAATTAGATGTTTTGGACAGTTAGAGAACAAGAGCAAAGATGGAGAACTGTAACTCCTAGTAAGATTGAGCAGGCCTTAGAGCCGGGCAGAATGCTTTACGTGTATGACCTCCGCTATGGTCTGAACGCATCCCCTCCAAAATTCTGGGGTTGCCAATGTGACAATATTAAGAAATGGGGCCTAAGAGGTGATTAGACTATGTGGACCCCTTCCCTCCTGAATGAATTAATGCAGTTTTACAAAGGCTTTTTCACTCTTTTTCATCTTAACAGACTTATTACTTCATCACTTTGTTGCCAAAGGGGAGCAAAAATATTTTCTGAATAGATGGCTTTTCAGGAAAAAAAATTATGAATTCTCCACTGAGTTGTCCAGTTCTTCTGAAGACATGTAAAGTAAAGTGCGTGGGGTAGGTGAGAATCTGGTGCTGACCTGAGAGCACTTTCAAGCCACCCCGAGCTGATTAGTGGGCTGGCTGAAGAGTGAGAAGGCTGAGCTTAGGGAGAGCAGGAAGCCTGCTGGCTGCAGAGGGGCCTTAGCTTTCTCACCTTCCTCATTTTTTCACTGTCAGAAACCTCCCTGCAGTCAGTCATTTCCAACTCCATGTCCTCTCACTTGTCACAAGGTCTCCACCCGCCTGACCATAATGAGCAATTTGCTTTAATCCGTGAATAGAAATTGGAAGTTAATTCATTTTAGTGACATTTTGAGAAGAGAGATGCTTAAACAAGCTATTTGATGTCCTTTACATTACTACTGAAGGTTAATCGCTACCCAATATTCGTACTTGAGCTCCAAACTATGTTCTTGAAAAAATGGAATAATGAAAGCACAAGTGGCAATTACTTGTATTTTAGTAGGCTTCTTGCTGTAGCAACATTATTAAGTAATATCTTTTCCAAGTTGGCATCCAGCTCTCAAATTTCTGTTTTAAAATGTGTGTGCTATCTATTAATTTCTGTTAATTTTGTTCCGTATTGAAAATGGAAGGAAGTCATTATCGTATTAAAATCTGAAGTTGGTGTTTTAAAATATGTCTTAGTATCCTCATAAGCCTCTTTGGTTCAGGAACTGGGCTCCATTTAAATATATTCTAAACATATAAACATTGTCTTATAACAAATACTTCTGAATTTATTTGAGAAATGTAGCTCTGGTATATCCACATAAAGGAAATGTTTCACAACTACTTAAAATTCTATTTTTGAGGAATATTTATTGACATAAATAAGAAACATGGGGAAATGTTTATAATACAATGTGAGTGAAAAAATGTTGAATATAATATAGAGTATGAATATCACTTTAAAAATAAAGTTCTGTGTAGGCAAAAATATACACATTGGAAGAAATGATTAGAAAAAAAATACTTGGCAATGAAAAATGTCTCCACCTGGCAACCAAAAATGTCTCTAGACCTTACTAAATGTCTTCTGACCTCTGTGAGTACAATGTCCCCCCCAAGGGGAAAATTACTAATATCACCACGAGAGGATTTTTTCCCTCTACTTTGACACATTTTGTATTCATATAAAAATACATCATTAGAAAATAAATGATGTTTTGTACTTATCTATAACTTGCTTTTTAAATTTACTGTTATGCCTTGGTGGCCTTCGGAAGTTAATGCATATAGATTTCATGTATTACATTAAAAATCAGAAAATGTAATAAATATAATAAAAACTTACATAGAAGAAACATACAATCATCATCCAGATGAAGACCTTTAGGAAACTATGTAAATAAGGCACAGAAGGTGACTCTGAGGAAACTCCCTGATGAAAGGATGAACCACTGAGAGCCACACACAGGAAGAATGGAATAATAGTATGCCCAAACCAGGCAGAATATGAAAATAGATAAAGAATCTAATACTCAGATTTTAGGGGCAGCAGGTGTCATCCCCCACAGCAAAGCTAGTCAAAGAGTCCTGAATTATTGTCTTCTCACCAATTGTCTCAACACCGGCCAGTTCCTTTATCTCCTTTTTCTTATATAAATTTACCACTGCAAACGTCTTTTCTTGTTGAGTATAGAGGATCTACATTAAAGCAACATTTAGCTTTTGAGTTTAGAATCAAAGTTCAAAAAGAGAATTTAGATTAATTCTTCTCTTCCAAAGTAGAACTGTTAGCTTCATTCATAAGAGACAGCATTTTAGGCTCTCCAGAAGCTCCAGAATCCTGGGTTTCCTCTCTCTTGTCCCAACTCAAACACTTCTTCTAGACTTAACAGCTACCCTGATATTTTTGATAGTAATTTTTTACTTTTTTATGGCTTATTATCCAAGTATGTATCCCTAATTAATGGAGCAGCTTTGCCTAGTTTGAACCTTATTTAAATAGAATCACATTTAATACTCTGTCCTGCCTCTTTCATTCCATCATTTCATTCCATCATCTGTAAGGCTGACTGTAGCTATGAAGTGGTCGTGTTTGTCACTGTAGATATAATGTTTTGTATACAGATAAAATTTATTTTTTTCTGGATATTTAGATTTTTTTCAATTTCAGATATGACAAAGAATTCTGCAATACATATTTCTATTTGTGGGTCCTGGGACATACGTGCATGAATTTCTTTAGGGCATATGTGTACCTCAGAGTTGATTAGTCATGTCAGAGGTTCTATATGTGATTTCTTCTAAGAGCACTGAGGAGTTGGCTCCACATCCTCATCATCACTTAGATGTCCAAAGCCATTACAATGTCAA
Source organism: Loris lydekkerianus (assembly GCA_963574355.1). Classification (NCBI taxonomy): domain Eukaryota; kingdom Metazoa; phylum Chordata; class Mammalia; order Primates; family Lorisidae; genus Loris; species Loris lydekkerianus. The sequence goes on from CAUYPK010034446.1 coordinate 8,339, forward strand.
TGTGGCTTTGCATTTTAATACCATACAATAGACTATGAACAGCCATGAATAATAAAGATGGCATAAAGGCCTTCAAATTGAATAAATATAGATGAAGATATCTAAATGAGTTTCTCCTCACCCCGGGTGCAAGGAGGCTGGTGCCTTACAAATTTCTTTATCTTCTTTCTTGACAGTCAGAAGCTTAGAAGAGGAAGGGAGGATGGAGCTGGCAAATCAGTCTGGAGAGTGCTGGAGTCCAGGCCAGAGAATATTTTGAATTCCCCATCCCCACATCCAAGAGGTTAGCTAAAAAGCAATGTTGAAAACCGTAAAATCATTGTCAAATCCAGCTAGCAACAATAAGCAGCTAGCTCAAATAGTCATCTGAAATGGAAACTAAAATACCTGCTTTCCATCTCAGCATATGACATCACCATCCACTCTGCAGTCCAAATCAGATAGAATATTTCTATGAAATTTTTCCCTTCTTCATCCTCCACTCTCAACAGCTTTCCCACAAATATGCCCACTTCTCTCTACCCCTGTCTTCTAGGCCTTAGTACCTGAGTCCACCCTCAGATTGTTTGTCTGGATGTGAGTCAGCAGCAGGGCAGCTGAGCCCTTTGTATTTTAAGCTCCAAAGTCAGGGAACAGATCTGTTCCTATTTCTTCATCAACTTACTACAGTTCCTGGCATGTTGTATTTGGTAAATAAACAAATGAATTTACTCTTGTTTTTCTCCAGACTATCCACCACAGTGATCTTCTCAAATGCTGATTTGATTGCACTGCTGCAAACCTTTAAATCTTTCGATAGCATCCCCATTGCTTTTAGAATAAAATACCTAGTTATTTAATATAACTTACAGCACTCTGAGTCATCTTCTCATGGCTTACCTCTTAAGTTTTATCTTTCATAATTTCTTCTTTTATCATTATTTATTTTAACCATTTTATTTGGGAAAAGTGCTTCTTATAAAAGGGCAGCTGCAAAATACAGAGAAAATTTTCAGATTTAGTCCTGCAAATCAATTACTTCCCTACAATAAACACCTTTGAACATAGTTTTAAATCACATCTACCTGCAAAGGTCAGGGGCAGAATGAGGCAAATATCCACCAAAACAAACAGAAAACCCCAACAACAGAACTCCTCACGTGAGGACACGCTTTAATTATTCTGACCTTGTATTAGAACTTAGAACACTATTTGCTAGCTCCTGTCTGTGGGACACACTATTCTCCTTTCCTGGAACACTTTCCTAATGGCTGTTTCCCTCGGAGCAGTTATAAGGGTATTTACCAATATTCTGGATTTACCTCCATCAAAACACAAAAGTGTGGTGTTTCCTTCCCCCTTTAGATTAGGTGTAGCCAAGTAAATCTTTATGGCTAATGAAATTTTAGTAAAAGTGATTTTAGCCCTTCTGGGATGATAATTGAAGAACCAGAGACAAGTCATCTGTTTTCAATCTATGTGTCGGCCTGTCTTTTGACTTCTTTTCAGGATCTAAATGTCTTTGCCCATACATGTGTCTGGCCATTGGGTTCTGTTCTAATAGATACAAGTGATGACTTTCCTTCTCAGTTGCATCAACTTTCTTTCTGCATACATATCTATAATGCATATGACTCGTTTTCAAGTAGAAAATAATTAGTGGCTATTAAGTTTGCTTTTTAAAAGAAGCGTCTAATCCAGAAATGACACATGTAGAATGTGTCACCATATGTGTGATTTTCTTGGCTGTACACTAGAGGCATGTGGTGAGTTCCTGGACTGGCTCAGGGTCATGTAATGACTGGCATCACCATGGAGTGGCCTTTGGGAGGCTTAATGTACAGGATAAAATAGCCACTAAAAACACCTGACAGGTAAGCTAGGAAGGGGTGTTAAGTATTGTTATCGTGTTGGCCTGTCTCTTCCTCTTTCTGCCTGTCCATGACTCTGTTTCCCCATGTCTCCTTTTCTGTCACCCTCTCTCATTAGTACTGTCCCCTCCTTCTCTTCTATGACTACCTTCTATTTTTGATGAGTACCAAGAACAAACTAGAAAGTGTTTCCTCTGTCAGCAAATGGGAAAGATCCAGCAGTGTCCTTATCCCCCCCACCTCCCCGTCCTCCTCATCTACTCCTCCTCACCTACTCCCTCATCCCCTTCTCCCTCTTCCTCTTCCTTCTTCTTCTGTTTCTTTTCGTCTTCTTTTCTCCTCCTCCTTCTTTTTTGGTTTTCAATAATATAAAATGAAACAGAGCAGGCTTAAAGCTATGTTAATCTTCTCAAAGAAATAGAATCTCTTTGGTTTCCATATGGCTTGGGAGAAAGAGGCCTTTCACTCTTCCTTGAGGTCCTGGGTCCCGGTACAGAGGCTGATGTGGGGCCAGCAATTAGGGAAGCCACACTGTCCCTGTCGTTCTTCCCGGGATCCCCTTCCTGGGCTCTGCTCCCAGAACTCTATGCTGGCTTTCTATTCCCTTTCTCTGCTTTGCTCTTTTTACCTGCATTTCACTGCTGGAAGTCTACTTATTTCTACCTACAGGAGATTTTGATGAAGATGAAGGTGACTAGGAGTTCTTTAGAATTAATTGATATAAAGACAATATACATTGATCAGAAATGTCTTAGGAAATACTTAATTACAGAGTTGAAGTACTATTCAGGCATAAAAATTGGTATTTAGTTGAATTGAGAATGCTTTGCAACATAACATTAAAATGAAGAAAAGATACCCTTATTTTACTCAACCTGATAGCTCAAAGCCAGTAAACAGTGAACCTTTATTAAGGTGTTCGTACCAGTCTAAGGTTGCTTTCTCATGGTGCTATTATTTTGTAACACATCCCTTTTCAAAGAAAATTCAAAGGTTCCTGTGTATATTCAGGTATATCCTGGATGGAAACCAGGGCATGTATTTTTCTCAAGTCTGTGAACAAAAATAACTTTAGTATCTGAATTTTGAACTCTTATTTTTTTCTGCAACATTGCTTTCCTTTGAGCCCCTCAGATACAGTTTCTTAATGACATGGACAGAACAACAAGGATTAGATAGTATTGAGGAATCAGGATAATAGGGTGGCAATTTATTATTGTACACAGTCTACTTCTTTCTAGGATGATCTTTAAATCCTATTCAGTAGGATTTAGGAAAAAAGTCATCTCTTGTATGACTTTCAGTAGGATTTATCACAACAGCAGAAATTCTTCCAATGCCTGAGTTAGATCCAGAATATAATTCGTTTTTCCCAAAGTAAAAAAATTAATGGTTAAAAATAAATATAAAAACTTGCACCATTGTCGATTGTATTTGCATTGTGATGAACAAAAATTAGCAATTTTCACATCATGACAAAGTGATGTTGCCATTTCTGAAACTTCCATAATGAAATGACACTATTCCTAGCTAACATTTATTGTAGGGTTATTCTATAGCAGGCTCCATGCTAGTGGTTTTTATATGCGTCATCTTATTTGATATTCAGTCAGACCTCTTGATGCAAAGTTCTGTGTATCCCAATTTTACAAATGAAGAAACAAATGTTCACAAAGTTTAAGTAACATAATTCAAGGACACTCAGTTTACTTAGCAGGGCCAATGCTGGAATTTGAGTTGTCAAGCTCCAACCTCATGCTTGCTTTTCAGCCTAAAGATTAAGCTCAAGAATTCTAGAATCAATGTTTGAGTTTCAATCCCAGCTCCACATTTTCTAGCTCCAGGTCTAGTTAAGACATTTCTTAATCTCCCTGTGTCACCATTTTCACTGAATAAAAAAAGATGATCTAGAATCACACCTACTTTATAAAGTTATGATGCTTCCATGAAATAAAACATACAATTAGTTAAAACATTGAACAGCACTTAGTGTAAATACTCAATAAATGCTGCTTACTATTATCTTTTGTTGTCCTAATTTTTCATGCTGCCATATCTTAAAAAAAAAAAAGCTTTTGTTTTGTTTTACATTTTACTTTTCTTCCCCAAATAGAGCACAATAATGGTAATTTTAAAGTAAGCCTTGGGGGGGGGGAGGGGGCGGAGACAAGATGGCTGACTGAGGCCAGCTTTCCACAGAGGCTCCCGTCCAGAAGGAGACAGAAATTTAGCAAGTAACCTGGTGGATTATAGCTGCGCCAAGAAAGAAGGTTGAAGAATGTACATCAACCCTGCTGAGGCGAGCTGCAACCCCAAGGATACAAACAAAAGGTACAAAATCCATCACCAAGCAGACGGGAGTCCCTTCCCTCATGAGAATGGCTCGGAGTACCCCATAAACCAACAAGCGGTGTTCAAAAGTCTTCCCATTCTATCCCATGGGAGAGACCCTCTAAAAACTGGACCTACTTCCCTTACTAGGGTGCCATGGCACTCTCTTGCCAGGCATAAAACTGTGTAAAACTGTATATATTTTCTACCTGCAATTCTGAGCTCCCAGCACTCCCCTCCACACTCACTCTGAGGTCTGGCGGCCTGTCCCCCAAGGAGTCCAGATTCTTGGGTGATTTCTCCATGGGTGTGGACAGGGCCTGAACTGCAGCTGGCCAGTGCTGATTCTGTGTCATGGGAGTGAGGAGAGGATAGTCGGCTGAGAGAGAACCATGCCAGAGTGGTGGTGCCCCGAGGCGCAGAGCAGCAGCCGTTTTTGACAACAATAGGGCCCACCCCAAGATATTCTGGAGTCACACCCCCCTGTCTCTCTGGGCAACCAGAGGAAGCCAGGCATCTTCTCTGGTGGTAGCCACTGGCAGAAAAGATCTGGGATGGAAACGCAGGCCCTGTGAGTAAAGGGTTTGCCTGAGGCAATACCAACCTGGGTGGAACATGGGGACTAGAAAATGCACGCGCAAAGGTGGAAGATTCCCAGGGCAGGGATGACCCAGAGGACCACTTTACTGAGCCTAAGATGCACACAGCCTTCAGGGGATCATCAGCCTATACAAAGGAGGGCAGGAGGCTAGAACTGACAGCTAAGCATGCTGCAAATACAAACTACCTGGCAGAAGCAAAGACAGGGCCTGAGAGGCAGGTTCTATGAACTCAACACAGCTTCTCTTCTGCAGGGGAATTTAGCTGGTACAGAAACAATTCTGCAGAGTTGTTCTGTTCTGTCAGTAACATCAGTTAGGGGTGGGGCTAGAACAGAGTGAACAGCCCCAGCCTCCATCAAGTGCCTGAGGTTATAGGCCTCACCTTCCCCTGCCAGATAGTGGCAGAGAGCAGCAGCCTGTGACATAGATCTCCCTGTGATTCAGGCAGGTGCAAACTCTTGGAGTACCTGCTCATTGGAAGCAACTGGGTCACAGCCCTGCAGGGTTATCAGTGACTGGGTGTGACAGAGGTGCAAGGTGGGGAAAGAGGCATCAACCTTCCCAGACTAATCTATTTGCTGGGTGGGTCCTTCTGACCTCACGGATCACCAGAGCAAGTCATATTTGAGTTGAGTTGTCAGCAGACCCCTACGATCTAGTTACCAGAGACCTTTTAAACTCTCGCACCTGAGACAGGTGCTCACTGAAAGCATTGACCAATTGATGTGGACCTCTTGAACTGGGCCAATCGCCCAAGAACTATCCAAGTGGTACCCTGGTGTGTGTGGTTGTAGGAAGGTTTGGTTTTCCTTTTCCAATTGTTGCCTGTGGAGGGCAGGGTGACTTAATTGCTAGTATTTCTCCGCAGCTGAAGATATCAACCCAGAGTAACTGATTACTAGGGTCAAACAGAGACCTCTTGAAAACAAGACAGAACCACTTAGCCCAACCATATTAAGCAGGTCCCCAGTTTCTCAAGCTGTAGCACTGTATGGATCCTTGGCAAAGCTCCAGGGGAAAAGGTACAGACACCAGTCCCAGCTTTTGGGCAAAGGGCTGGTTAATCACTACTCCTGGAGCCCCAAACCCAACTTTTCTTTATCCACTCATCTAGTCAAATGGTGTAAAATAATCATGGGGCAAAATCAGTGGAAAAACTCTGGTAACATGAATAACCAGAGTAGATTAACCCCACCAAGGAAAGATATGGCAGATGTAACTGAAGATCCCATTCATAAACAGGTGGCCCAGATGTCAGAAATCAAGTTCAGAGTTTATATTGCAAACAAGATTAATAGAATGGAAGAAAAGTGGGAATTGGAAATTTGAGGAGAAATTCAAAAGTTGCCTCAAGAATTCAACAAATTTAAAGACAAGGTCATCAAAGATTTTGACACATTGAGACAAAAATTTGCAGCCCTCAAGGATCTGAAAAATACAGTAGAATCCCTCAGTAACAGAGTGGAGCGAGCAGAAGGAAGGATTTTTGACATTGAAGACAAAGCTTTTGAATGCTCCCAAACCCTCAAAGAGGAAGAGAAATGGAGAGTAAAAATGGATCATTCTCTCAGCGAGCTCTGGAATAATTTGAAGAAGGCTAATATCTACCTCATTTGAATCCCTAAAAGCAATGAAGTGGCTTTGCAAGGCACAGAGGCTCTTCTCCATGAAATTATAAAAGAGAATTTTCTAGACATGCCAAGAGATTCTGAAAGTGCAGGGATAACTCTTGAAGAAATCATTCTGGACAAATATTTTATGAGGAGGACTTCCCGGGCAATTGAAGCAGCTTCAAAAATACACTACTGGGACCTGATCAAACTAAAAAGCTTCTGCACAGCCAAGAACACAGTAAGTAAAGCATGCAGACAGCCCTCAAATTGGGAAAAGATATTTGCAGGTTATGTCTTCGACAAAGGTTTAATAACTAGAATTCACAGAGAATTCAAATGTATTTTCAAGAAAAGAATAAGTGATCCCATCTCGGGGTGGGCAAGGAACTTGAAGAGAAACTTCTCTGAAGAAGATAGGTGCATGGCCCACAGACAGATGAAAAAATGCTCATCATCCTTAATCATCAGAGAAATGCAAATCAGAACTACTTTGAGATATCATCTAACTCCAATCAGATCAGCCCATATGACAAAATTCCCAAACCAGAGATGCTGGCATGGGTGTGGAGAAAAGGGAACACTTCTACACTGCTGGTGGAAATACAAAGTAACATGTTCCTTTTGGAAAGATGTTTGGAGAACACTTAGAGATCTAAAAATAGACCTGCCATTCAATCTTATAATTCCTCTACTAGGTATATACCCAGAAGACCAAAAATCACATTATAACAAAGATATTTGTACCAGAATGTTATTGCAGCCCAATTCATAATTGCTAAGTCATGGAAAAAGCAAAAGTGCCCATTGATCCACAAATGGATTAATAAATTGTGGTATATATACACCATGGAATATTATGCAGCCTTAAAGAAGGGTGGAGTCTTTACCTCTTTCATGTTTACATGGATGGAGCTGGAACATATTCTTCTTAGTAAAGTATCTCAAGAATGGAAGAAAAAGTATCAAATATACTCAGCCCTAATATGAAACTAATTTATGGATTTCATATGAAAGCTATAACCCAGTTATAACCTAAGAATAGGGGGAAGGGAGAGAGAGAGGGTAGGGGAGGGGTGAGGATGGGTGGATGGAGGGTGATTGGTGGGATCACACCTACAGTGCATCTT